>PVJA010016018.1:0-44266 GCA_004027025.1 Myocastor coypus
TTCTTCTTCTTCTTCTTCTTCTTCTTCTTCTTCTTCTTTTTGTCTTTTTGAGACAGGATCTCTTTATGCAGCTCAGGCTGGCCTTGAGCCCACTTTTGTAGCCTAGGCTGGTCCCAAACTCGCACTGATCCTCCTACCTGAGCCTCCCGAGTGCTGGGATTACAGGCGTGCGCCACATCGCCAGGCTTCCTTCTTCTAATAGTGCATGGGTTGGGTTTCTTTCAGCCAAGGCCCTGTGGGTTTCTGTGGTGCAAGCTCTCTAGCCACAGGCCAAGTAGGGTTGAAATCCAGAACACCCTCTACTTCCTGAGATGTATGCTCAGATGAGGTTTACTTACCCAGCTAAGGGGGTGCTCTACTAATTCCCCCAGAAGGAGACAACTGGGGAGTACCCAGGTCCAGGGACAGATAAAGCGAGCCGTGGGCCAGGTCTAGAGCTAAGGAGCCCACTCATCGATCATCTCTGCAGAAATGAGTAGATGCATGGAGACCTGCAGTGGCTCCTCTAGTCTTGTGACCTGGCCAGATTAAGTGGCACTGCCTATGAAAGATACCTTCCAGGTCAGAGGCCAGAAGTTCTGTGGCAGCCTTGGGCCAGCCTGGGAGGCCGGAGGCTGGGACGCAGCCCAGCACTGCCAGGACTGAGGCGCCCTTCTGGGCTTCCCTTTGGCTGTTTGCGTCTTGCTTTGCTGTGTGGCTCTGCCTCACCCTCTCCTTCCCCACCCACTCTGTTTCCCCACGACAGACCCCACCATTCCTCAGTGCCCCTCCCGCAGCTCCCCCAGTGTCTAGAGCCCTGCTAGGAGGACAGGAGGTGCTGAGCCAGTGAGCTCTGAACTGCTCTGGTAGCCAGATCTGCCCCATCCTTCCAGGCTCTGAGTCCTACGCAAGACGAGGCCCCAGCGCCCTCACACATCCGCCCCTAGACACACACTCTAATCCACCTCTGCCCCAGACAGCAGGTGGCTGCCCCTCAGGAGAGCTGGGAGAGTTTGGGCTCAGCCTTTGGGGAGGGAGGCGGGGCCCACCTCCTGTGTAAACACAGACATCTCCAGCCATGCTTCCCACAAGACTTATCAAATCCTGATTTCTCTGAAACCCCAGCTCCTTGGAAGTGGTGTCCCGCTCCTGGCAGGCTGGGAAGGAGCAGGCAAACAGGATTAATCCTTGTCCACCATGTTGATCTGCAAACGAGAAGAGTCTGCATCAGGATGTGCTGCAAACATTCCATGCAACAAGTCCAGACAGACAGACAGATGGACGGACAGACAGATAGACAGACAGACGGACACACCGTGATCAGCATTTGCCTAATCCGTCAGCCTGCTTATGAAAAGGTTCTCGAAGCTGCAGGACACAGGCCTGCTCCTTTATGTCCCCTGGAAGGGGAGTCCCTGCTCTGACCCCAGCCGGAGGACTCCAAGCCAGTCACAGTCCCTTGTAACTCTGTGGCCTCCTAAGGGTTTGGAAAGTAGGAAGGAACTGGAGAAAAATGTTTCTAAAAAGCAGGGGATCACTGCGCTTCCCTCGGCTTCTGCCTGTGTGCTCACCCACACCTTCTCGTTCCTCCTCCCTGCCACTCCCCTAGAGCTGCTGTCACTGTTCCCACTCAGAGGATGACAAGACCAAGGTCGTCCAGCAATCGTGTAAGCCGAGCGCGAACTAAACCCAAGCCTTCCGCCCATGGTCTTTCCACGACAAAATAGACAGGACAGGAAAGTGTTCCTGTCTCTGTGATGGTCCAGGCTGTAGGAGTCTCTCAGCCCAAGAAGTCTATACTTACAATGCTAAAAATACACTATTAGAATTCCACCAAGTTAATTCCAATCTATTACTCTCAGTGCACCCTATGGTGAAAACAAAGGCACTAAGACATATATATAGTTATTGGGGGAGCCAAGGGGTTCTAAGTCTAGCCTCAAAGATGGCTTCTGGAACAAAAAGAGCTACCCAGGGCTGCATCTGGGTTTTAGTCAGCTGAGAAGGGGGAGTGGTTTGAGGAAGAGAATTGTGGGAAGGAGGTGAGTACTGTGAGCTGAGCTAGATAGGAGGCCTGCATTTACCTCTGCCATAGGCAGAGAAAGTAATTTGCATTATGCTATTGAGTTAGTACCTAATGTTTCAGGGGTCTGGTGCTTCAGCTTGGATGTCATCTTTCAAGCCCCCGGAAGTCATAGCCTCTATCTTGAGGCTCGATCCCAGACAACAGCGTGGAGCATGGGCTCTTCGTCCTGTCTTGACCAGGCTTGTATTGGAGAGCAGCAGGTGTGGGTTACATGCATGCCACCTTCAAAGACTATCACCAGCATCTCAGCCAGACCAGTATACATTGCTGAAGGCCAACTGAAAGGATAAACAGAAGTCCTAGCCAGCTCTGTACAAAGCACTACCAGGAAATAGGGTCAGGCTCTGTCAGAATGGAGACGGTCGCTGTTCTTTCAAGAAGAGCTGCTTAGGTGGTCCTCCACACCAGGCCTTCTGTGGCATTTTCACTTACTTCAAGCAAAACAATTGCAAAGTCCTGCATTGCCTGCCCAGGGACTTGCTGCTAGAAAGCAATGTGGGCGTGCTTCTGTGGTCACAGGCCACGCGAGGGCTCCCTTCCTCTCCTGTTTGGAAGAAGTCAGGTTCCTGTGAGGGCTTCTCCCAAGACTCAGAAGGCCTGAGGAAGAGCCACGAGAGTGTCACGCACACCCTTGCCTCCTACAGGGAGCCTTCGGGGTGTCTGTTGTGGTCACGATTCTTTAAAACAATGCATTTTCATGCTGTCTTAGCAATGGAGCATCGCAAGCTTGGAGATGCCCTTCCAAGTCTCAAAATGATGGAAGAAATCTCAAATCTAGGGCACAGAAGCAATTCCTTTAAAGGCTCAGCAGAAATACATACATACATACATAGATACATAGCCAGGGAGATCTCTTAGTAGAATAAGTGCTTACCTGGCAAGCACAGGGTCCTAAGTTCAATCTCTGGTACCACAAAAAAAAAAAAAAAAAAAAAAAAAAAAAAAAAAAAAAAAAAAAAAAAAAAAAAAAAAAAAAAAAAAAAAAAAAAAAAAAAAAAAAAAAAAAAAAAAAAAAAAAAAAAAAAAAAAAGAAAGAAAAGAAAAGAGATACATACACAAACTCCAGACTCCAATGTCAACGTCAACTGGTTTTTATTTGAGGTAGAATCTCACTGCCTTGAACTCAAATGTAGCCCAGGCTGGCTTTAAATTCACTGCAAGCCACCTGCCTCAGCCTTGCAAGTGCTAGGCAGGCATCCTCTCACTGACTCCAATGTTTCTACAGATTTGTGGGGCTCAATGAAGAAAATCGGTGACACTGTGATCTCGGGGAGGTCCTAGGTCTCTGGACATTGATTTTTAACAGAATGCTGTGTATCCTAGTTCCTATTTTTAAGATACTAATTGAAGGAAACAGCTGGGGTTTGTAAATGAATGGTGAAGAGTGAACCAATGTTTCTTTCAATGAAAGGCTAAAATAAAGTCAAGAGCTTGCTTTTTGAATTTGCAGTCAACATCCAAATCAATTTCCACTTCTCCTTTGCATGACTGTGAGCTCTGGGAATTAGTGGGGTGTGGGTACCATGGCTCTGATAGGCATGCAGTGCGGCCTCTCTGTCCAGTGCCACGTCCCTTAAGATGGGACAGTACTCCTTAGAACAGCGAATACTCTTCTGAGTGGGCTGAGCCAGAAAACCTCTTCTCAGTGTGTTCTGCTACCAGCGTCAGGGAACTTGAGCTCTTCTTCTGGCAGGAGGTGGCTGGGGCCCTCTGGCAGAAGGGAAGGAGCCCAGGGCTGAGGTACAGGACCAGGTCATTTCTTTTCTCTCTTACCAGCTTTCTGCCTGATCTTCACAGGCAGGTCTCTCATCTCAGGCCTCAGCCTTCCCACTTGGGGAAGAAAAGAGTAGGATTCAAATCTGGATGCTCGAGAGAGAACTCTAGACCTTTGACGCTATTACTCACTACTCTCTGTACTAAGCTGGGGCATGGTGGCGCACGCCTGTAATCCCAGCACTTGGGAGGCTGAGGCAGGAGGATTGATGTGAGTTTGAGACCAGCCTGGGCTACAAAAGTTATATATATATATATATATATATATATATATATATTTATTTTTTGAGACAGAGTTTCACTATGTAGTTCAGGCTGGCCTGAACTCACTGTGTAGCCCCAGCTAGTCTCAAACTCTTGGCGATCCTCCTGCCTCAGCCTCCCGTGTGCTAGGATTACAAGTGCGCACCGCCGAACCCAGCTGTGGCAATACTTTTCTGACCCATGCTTTGCAGTGAGCGTCAGCAAGAACTCTGGGGGACCAGGAGCCCCAGGAAAAGAAAAGCAGGGCCTATTTTAAGAGGATGACAGATGACTAAGAAGAAAACTACTAGCAAGGAGAAAAAGAAGCCTGAAGAACTCTGGCCTTTGCACTAACCTGACGTTTTCATGGGGCTTTCCAGGCCTTGGACCATGAGCTGCCCACACACAGGGGTGCTCCAGTGGCTGCTGAATGCTGCATTGTGGCCCGGGGACCCTTGGCCGGCAGCCCTTGTTTGCAGTCTCCGTCAGAGCAGACTGGGGGACCAGGCAGCCTGGGCTGACAGCTTGTGCCAGGCCTGGCCTGTCTGCATCCAGCACCCAGACCTCCCAGGGAGAGTAGAGCAGACGGAGTGGAACTGGAAATTCACTGGCAGCCCACGCTTGACCCCGTGGTGAGTCCTGGCTTGGGTCAGGAGGTGCGGCACAGTTTTGTGTGGCCAGGCCATCCTGGTCAGCTGCGCCAGGGAAGGCCATAGAGAGGCGAGTTGGTTTGCCACAAGGATGGAGCCTTCAGCAGCCAGTCTTTCCTTGGGTAGCTGGCACACGGGACATGAGGTGAGGGCGCATGGTTCTTGGCCTTGCTGGCCTTGCTGTCCTTGGTACTGCAACCCTGTTGAACATCATCTTAGACATAACAGGGAGCCTTGGGAGGGGGCACTGACAAGCTAGAAACAGGTGGTGGGGGGAGGGGAGAGCTCACAGAAGAGAGGAAATGCCCGCCTTTGGAGAGAGGACGGGGAGTTCCCCAGGAAGGAGAGAAGGGGCAGAGGGGAGCTCTCCTGTGCAGGCTGAGCTAGGGCAGTTGTGGCTGCGCAGAGTGGCAAGGGGCTGGGAGATTGGCAGGTGAAAGCTGTCTCAAAGCCTTACCCTGGTGCTGTGGATATGGTCTCCTTTGCGCATAAGGCTTTTGCAGGCGTCGTCAAGTTCAGATGTGGCCACACTAGACAGGGGGAGGCCGCTTCACTGGTTTGCCCTCATGTATGTGTCTGGGCACTGATGCATTGTGGGAAGACAGAGGCAGAGTGACAGCCCCAACAGGCCTTGCCCGCTGGAGACAGCCAGCAGACACCATGAGTGGAGAGGTGAGCAGGGCGCCGGAGCACCCTCTGAGCCTCCTGGAGTTTCCAACTACTGGCTCTGGAATTAGACACAATAGATTCTCACTGGGCTTATGCCAGCCTGGCAACCCCTATGTACACATGGGAGCCACTCTGACTGCTAGCTTCTTGGTAGCACAATGAGGGGAACCCAAAGTCCCTGAGAGCACAGAGGCCCAGGCCCAGGGCAGATGGAACCTACTGCCACCTCCATCCCTGATCCAACCTTCATAGTGATAAAGGGCAAGGAGGAGCCTGGCGCCTCAGGCTTCTGGAGGTCAGGTCTGGAGCAGTGCCTTGAATGCTGGGACTCCTCCGACCAACTCAGATGCCCCAGGCATGGGCAGGGCCATGTGCTACCTCCACCCCTCTAATGCCTACTGCAGTGAGCTCACCGCAGAGGCCCGGCAGGGAACAGTACCTGGCCCGAGGAAGTCCCTGTTGCACAATGACCTGCTTAGACTCCAGATAAATCTAGTTTCTTAATCTTTAAACTTTTTATTCTAGAGGCGGGCATGGCAGTGCAGGCCTATAATCCCAGCACTCTGGAGGCTGAGGCAGGAGGATTCTGAGTTTGAGACCGTCTTGAGCTATCTAATAAGTCCCTGTCTCAAAAACAAAACAAGACTTGTTCTAAGTTTCACTTTGTATAACACTAGAGAGCTTTTTTGTTGTTGTTGTTAATTTCATGCATCTTGTAATAGTATTTTATTAGTATATGGTGGGTGAATGACATACACATGAATCCTGATTAAGTGTGCAAATACATTCAATTTCTACCCTGGCATCCAGAAACTGGTTAGTCTTAATTTCTACATACATGATCTACTGGCTTCTCTTACTGCGACACAGATTTACAGTCCAAAGTAGGTCTCTCCTAACTTGCATGCCTCTCCAGAATTTTACGCTTCGTATAAGAAAGCCAAACAGTGGTTGACTTTTAGACTCTTTAAGACATGTAGCCGGGCATGGTGGCTCACGCCTGTAATCCCAGCACTTGGGAGGCTGAGGCAGGAGGATTGGTGTGAGTTCGAGACCAGCCTGGGCTACAAAAGTGAGCTCAAGGCCAGCCTGAACTTCATATCGAGACCCTGCCTCAAAAAGCCAAAAAAAAAAAAAAAAAGACATGTAATGTTCTATAATAGCTCGACTGCTTACCTACCGTATGTGATCAGAAATAGCTGCTGTCAAAGCCTGACCTGGTCCCTGCTCGCCCTCCTGCCACTGCCAATTGAGGAGCAGCAAAACACACAGCTCTGTCCTTGTGTCCCCACAATGATGGGTGGTGCTAGAGGCCTGTGTGGAGGCCCCTGACCACCCCAACATTGTTCTAATCATCAATGCCAATTCCAGCTGAACATCTTTTCAATCTAGAGCCACTGGCTGAGAGCTACCTGGGTGAGATGTGGCGGAGGCCCAGGGAACTATTGCTCAAGGGGCTCAGTCAGTGAGGAAGAGCTCTACGGTGGCCAGGGACCCCTGTCACACAATGAAAAGATTTTATTTAAAGTCCTACTTTAACTTAAGTCCTTCTAAGAGATAGAACACTGCTGAGCAGTTGGGGTAGAGATGATTTTGTGGTCTATGGTACCCATTCTCCATTCCTTCTTCTGTGCTTCAGTATTTGTCTCCAAGGAACCCTGAAGAAGCAATCAGGCCCTCGTGACTAATCTGACAGAAGATGTCCACAAATGGGCTCTGGCCACCATTTGCGCAGACAGTGGCCACAACTGCCGCTCCATCTTATGGGGCAGCAAGGAAAGAAGTCGCGGCTGTCTGAACTCATGTCCACTCCTGTGGGCAGCAACACGAGCTATCCACTACAGACCTGACCTCCAGAAGCCTGAGAAGCTCTGTGACTTCTCCAGGTGACCAAAGGACAAAGGGTCCTTTCTGATGCTGTGGCTCTGAGGCCTCCGACTTCAAAGCTGCCGCCAACGCTTCCACCGTGTTCCTTCCTCCTCGCGGAGGCCGAGCGTGCACGGGGTGTCAGGCTTGCACGATGAACTCTGACTTTGTTGGTTGAGAAGAGAGCCAGAGTGGAGTGATAGCTGGCAGAGCTGTTTAGAGGGGGTCTAAATGGCCCTGGGGCCACCCAAGGACATGTGCAACAGTTATTACTCCCTGGGCAACTGCGACACTCAGAGACTCAGAAAATTGGAACCTTACACAGAACCATTTCCCAACGCATTTTACAAGACCAACATAAATCCAAACATTAAAGCCTGACAGAGCTAATTTAAGAACAGGGATGCCATACCTACTTCATGGATAAGGATGCTGAGGGTTGAGGGTGGCCTGAATTAACATGGGCACTACGTGGGCACTACACTGGGCCTAGATTATCACCTGGAACCTTTCTCCATCACTGTTTTCTAGCAGGCAGCCTCACAGTTTGCAAATCGCATCCTGAGGTCTCACACTGAGACCTGAGGAATACCCCTTGCTGCTCCCCACCCTCAGTGGGGGGCTGGCCCAGAGCCCCACCATGCCTGCTGTGAGTTCCTGGTGCAGATCTTCCTCTTTACAATGCACAGCTGTGTGAGGCCCGAGATCTATGTGTGGTTCAGGAAAAACCTCTTCCCTGTCACATCTGGTTTTGTCATTTGGGCCAATAATCCTGTCTCGTCCATTATGTATTGCTTTGTGTAACGGATACGGCGCAGGAGGAATTTTTGAAAGTTTGAATGGGAAAGCAAGTCACTTCCAGGGGAAGAGAACAGCATAGGCAGAGCTCAGCAGTAGAGAAACGCTATCTGGTTTTTACTTAGGCAAAGGGCCACACATCTGAATTCAGATCTAAGTGTTATTGATTAATATTCAAATGAGTAAGATATCTTGTATTTTACATGTTTGTTTGTTTGCTGTACTGAAGACTAAACCCAGGGCCTTCATACTGAGCTACGTCCCTAGACAATAGCTCTTGTCTGTTTTTATTTTGACCCAGGCTCCTGCGGAGTCTCTAAATTGCCCATGCTGAGATTGAATGTGGGAACCTCCTACCTCAGCCTTCTGGACTGCAGCATTGGTAGTGTGCCCCCTGCCTCAGCTGTAATTTACCTATGGTTAGAGCATGAAGTTAAGGGCTGGCCAGTTAGCTCAGCAGACTGACATGCTTACTTAGAAAGGCTCAGGGACTGTGGTTTGATTCCCAGTGTGCTATGCACATACCACCCCTGGGACGCTCTGAGGCGGCGATTGAGATTGGCTGTGGTGGCACACACCTGTCATCCCAGCGCTTGAGAGGCTGAAAACAGGAGAATCATTCTGAGTCCGATCTGTGTAGTGAGACCCTATATTGAAAAATTTAAAAATAATAATAAAAATAAGAACATGAAGTAATGACTTCAGGTCCTTCGGGACTCTTAGCGTGGATGCCCCAGGAATGATTTAGGATGTGGGTGTCTGGCTGGGAGGTGCAACCACATTGTGCCGCAGGGGCTGCAAAGGCCTCAACAGTTTCATCACAAGTCCTGTGGGGAAAGCAGGTTACAGGCTCTCACCCCTCAGTCTGCTCTTTCTTCAATGTGTCTGAGCTCTGCTGCTCTCCCCTTACCCCTGTGCTTGTCAGGCTGTTGTCACCAGCCCCGTGTCCGCTGCCTTGGCCCAGCTCTTGGCTCCCCACACAGGGTCATCAGGAGCTGGATCTCCGTGCCATCTTGGCATACACCAGACCCACTAGCCCTCGTCAGCATCAGCAGACTCTAGCAGCCGCTGGTGCCATGGCCTTCCCAGAGTGCCCCTCTGAAGACGAACCCCCCCCAACTTCTCACACCCACCCATCTATCCACCGTCTCTGTCTCTCCTTGGTGGAGACAACTCCACTCATGGCTGGCGCAGGCCAAAACGTGAGTCTGTCCCCCAGCCAGGCCCAGGCCCTCAAGTCTCTGGGTGCAGAATCTGTGCTTGTTGTCCTGCTTGGAGCCAAAGCGTAGCCTAGGACAGTGGCCTGTACTCACCTGCTCCACCTGACTTTTCTGCGTCCCTGCACCCACTCTACTCTGCCACCCCTGCTTCCTGCGCTGCCCCAGCCACCCGATGTGCCCCAGGCCTGGCCTAATTCCAGGCTTCACCCTTTCCTGTCCTCTGCCTGAGGAGGGCATCCCCAGGGCCATTCCCTGCTCCTTCCAGGCACAGAGGGCCCAGCTTTCCCTCATCACCAAGTAAGAAATGTCACCTCCCAGCCCAGTCTTCTCTGTCTTTGTTTTTTAGCAGAGTGCATCTAACAGCCTGGTGTTCTCTGTGCTCATCAAATAACTAATTCCTAGCCTGTTGTTATGGCTGATGTCGAGTTCTGCCTCCAAAGCCTCACGCAACCATGGGGCGGGGACTTCTAGAGTTTGAGACCTTGACTCACGATCCCCTGGGATTATGTTTTAGTACTGATGGGATTATTGGTCTGAGTGCTTCTGGGATTATGGGCGTGGCCTAAGGTGGATAGGCTGAGGCAGAGAGCCTGAGTGTAATATAAAGAGAGACAGAGAGACAGACTTATGCTGTTGCTCTCTCCTCCCCTGGTTGGTCAGTTGCCTCTGTCACCATTTGGTTGCTGTTCCGCCGCCATGAACTGCTGCTCTCTGCCCTGTGCCACTCAGCCTTGGAGCTGGCTGAATATGGACTGAAACCTCCAGTAACTGCAAGCTAAATAAACCTTTCCTTCCTTCATTTTGGGTGTTGGGTATTTGTCCCAGCAACGAGAGAAGAGTAACGAAGATATCTGTCTTCCTCGGTGGGGGCTGCAGCTTCATTTATTGACCTGGCAAGCGCTGGATGCGAAGTTGTGACCAAAACCTAAGGAGAATGTTTCTATTTCGTATTGCTACCATAAGAGATACTCTGGCACGGTACCCCTCAGACTCCTGCCCCTGACTGCAGACACACTCCCCTCGGTGTTCTTGCCCCTTTCTGAAGCAGTTCTGAGGACCTCTTTCCTGAGTATCATTATAATGTCACACTGTCCCCACTGCCTCCCTGTCCTGAGTCCATTCACAACATTGACTTTTCTGGTCATTTAGAATTTAGGGAAGAGCCAGAAGTTCCACAACGCCAGAGGCTATTAATAAGGTTAATGAGGATACAGTGTCGGGCTTTTAAGTGACAGAAATTACTGCAACATTTGACCAACTTGAGGTGAGCAAAACTCACAGTGAATGTTTCAATTTTTAGAAGTTGTTACAACAAAAGACACTTTGCTCTTCAACACCTTGCTTCAGACACCCTTATCGCATTGTTCTTGGCAATGTTTCTGTCACGGTAACAAAGTTTTCCTTTAATAATTCACCCCTATTGCCCAGTAGGAGGATCAGTGAGAGTTCAAGACCAGCCTAGGCTACAAGAGTGAGCTCAAGGCCAGCCTGAACTGCATACGAGACCCTGCCTCAAAAGAACAATTAAAAAAGAAAGAAAGGAAGAAAGGAAGAAAGAAAGAAAGAAAGAAAGAAAGAAAGAATTTGCCCTATTTTTCAATCACCACTTGTAAATCTCTATTAAATGTACAAATAAATGAATGCACTTCTCCGACCTGGCTTCCAGAGACTTCTCTTATTGAACTGCACCTTTAAAATAATAACTTTTACGATGATGATGCTGAAAACTTTTTGACCTGTACCAGAAAGTATTGTGTACCAAAAACCAGAGATCTTCGCTGTTACTGTGCATGCCTGACATACTGCACGAAGCAAAGACAGAAATAACCGGCCAGGGCAGGCACTGAGCACATCCTCTGGGGGCTGTTAACTCGAATTCGAGTTCTGTGGGTTTGAGGTAATCACTCCCCATCCTATCAAGAGACAAGAAACCAGATGTGGAGCTCATTGTGCGAAACGTGGTGGGGATGCGGGTGAGGTCATGGTCGCACACCAGCTCCCCCTGCTCCTGCCTACGAAAGGTGGGGCTCCTTGGTGGGAAGGGTCAGCGCTCCTGGGAGGTGCAGGGCCCGTGCAGAGTCTCTATTAGGAGCAGCAGTCACTCAGGCGCAAATGGGCCACGGGCCGAGGCTTCCAGGGAACGGAAACAGCGAGGTCTCTGCGGGGCTGTTGGGCTCCTGCAGCTCTGGGATCGCCAGATGTTACAGGCAGGACACAGGTGCAGGGAGGGCTCTTTTCCCGGGGCCTCGTCCTGTTTCAAGCTGTGCTGGGACACCTTGTGGAGTCAGAATGTGAGCTTCTCCTCAAGTTAAAAACCTCCTGGATGCCCCTCTTCGCGGTAGGATTTCTCTCTACTGATGGCCTCCGTGGAGGGTCTCCACCTCGTTTCCTACACACAGGCTCGGATGGCAGGCCCCATTCTCCAACAGCCGCAGATGGCGACCTGTGCCTGGTAGCACCTCCTCTGTGGTGGCATTGGCCTCCCTCGCCCTCAAGCTTTCCTCACTCCAGAGCAGAATTTCTGGACTTGCTTTTTAAAACACAGTTTTCCAGGACTCAGCATCCTGGGAGGGGTCTGGACCTCCACCACTGACAAGCTCCAAGTAAAGGCCGTGCCGTGGGCGCTGTGTCCACACTTCTGGAGCCAAAGCCATGACATTACTTCCTCCGAACTTTCTCCTTCACCTACAGGGTGTGATCAAAATGTGTAGTGAACGCTGAAACTGAAAAAAATGCATTACAAGGATCAGCGAGACAGCTGAGCGGACTAAGTGCCTGCTTAGGCAAGCGGAGAGCCCAGGGTTTGATTCCTGGAACCACATGTGGCGCTGGTGCTGCTTCTGGCACACTGAGCCTGTCACCAAGACTGAGCATAGTGGCACACATCTGTAATCCCAGTGCTGGGGAGGCTGAAAATGGGAGGATCCTAAGTCCAACCAGCATAGTAAGACCCTGTGCCAAATACATTAAAAGCAAAGAAAAAATGTATTATAGTGAGACACATTGCTGAAAATTGCTCCCCCTCAAATCCTCCTCCTCATGGCTTCAGATGCATTCAGCCCATCACTCTTTTTACTTTCTGAAGCAGTTCTGGAAGTCCTCTTTCGTAAGTGTTTTTACCAGGTAGGATTGAAAATACAGAGGATGCTGCTGCCGTGCGCCACACACTACAGAGACAGGCTTGTGGAAACTTGGTGCTGTGTCCTCGTCCCCTTTATTCATGGGCTGGGCACTGTGTGATTCCTGCCTCTTCACCTGGGTCATGAAGGCCAGAGGAGGTCACTGTTTTGAGGTGATTCAAGATGTTGTGGCAGCCACAACAGTGTGACTAAAGAACTCACAAAAGAGAACTTCCAAAATCACTTCAAAAAGGGGCAGAAACGAGCTGGGCGCGATGGCACATGCCTGTAATCTCCGCACTTGAGAGGCTGAGGCAGGAGGATGGGTGTGAGTTCGAGACCAGCCTGAGCTACAAAAGGGAGCTCATAGGCCACTCTGGACTGCATAGCGAGACCCTGTCTCAAAAAGACCAAAAAAAAAAATGAGGGTACAGAAAGGATGGAAATTTTTGAATGTAGATACTGACTGTCCTGTTTAGCCGTAGTATCTCCCCCAATTCTCTCTGCCACTGACTCAGCTCAGGCCCTCTCCAGGCTAAGCTTTGAGAACACAGACAGACATGAAGCATGAGGGAACTTCCAAAGAGTATATGACAGGCCCCACAACAAACCGTTACAAAATGATGCGGCCAGGACCCCATCTCTGGCCTTATGTAGCACAACTGCCTGGCTGAAGCTCACCTCACTGGAGACCCCCAGGCCTGGCTTGGGGAGGAGGTGCAGAGCCAGACATCAGGACACTGGAACCAACTCTGCCCCCTGGCACTGACAGCTGCTCTAATGGGCACCACAGGGCTGGGTTATAGCTCAGTGGCACAAATGCTTACCGGGCAAGCGCAAGGTCCTGAGTTCAATTTCTGGTACCAAAAAACAACAATAATAATAATAATAATAATAATAATAATAATAATAATAATAAACAAAAACTAGTGGGCACCACAGTGGGCAAAGTGTGAGAAAGAGTAACAGAGAAGCAACAGAGCGAGGGTCCTGCGACAGGATCTGCCAGCTCATGCATGCAGGGCCTGGCTGGGGTGGGGCTGGTGCAGCATTCGGGACCAAAGATTGAACCCTGGTCCCTGCAATTGCCAAACCAGGTGCTTAGTCTGCTGAGCTATCTTGCCAGTTCTAGATTGGCTTTTCTTAAAGACCTAAGTGGCTGCCATGTGGAGGGAGGCAAGGGTGGGTCCAGAGGATCCATCAGGAGGCTGCAGTCAGGACAGATGGTGGATCTCCACAGGGGATGGCTGTGGGACCATTTCCAGGGCAGGTATTTCTAGTCAAAAGCCCGATTTTCCCAGGATTCCTGGACCCCAGGGGTATACATTTTAACTGAGTGCTTTCCTTCAACAGCTTGCAACTCCAAATCCCTGCACCACATTCTCTGTCTGGCAAACCCTAGACTTCCTCACACACGCCCTTTTCAGAAGGGACCCATTTCTTAGGTGTCCCACTCCTTATTTACTGACAAGCAGTTTCCTCAGTGACCCCTGGCTGCTGTCTCCGGGTGTCCCGGCCGAGATGCCAGTCTGATATGTCATCTGTGTTTTGCTTCAGCCTCAATTCTGGGAAGTGCTGCTGTCTCCCTTCCTGCATATTTGCTTTGAAGATAACGCAAAGATGCTAGTCTCCCCCCGGAACTTCGCAGGCTGTCCCTGCTTGTTGCGTGGGGAAATTCCACTGAACAAACAGGGGCCACGGTGGCCACATCAAGTGACATGGCTCGGGTGAGGAGGAGCCTCAGGAAGAGCCTGGACCTTGTCCTTTCTCTCGCCTAGGCAGTGACTGTGGAAATATGACTTGTTTTTCCAAACACCCCCACGCCACTCTAGCAGACTTCAAGACCTGCTCCCTGATGTTCGCTGAACGGCTCAGGGCCCTGGTGAGCTCTCTGGCTCTGGTTTGATCAGCTCTGTGACCGAATGCAAGGCCATTTGCTGCTCTGACCTGTGGGTCCTCAAATGGAAGAGGAGCATGGTGGGTCAAAGTAGTAGGTACTGAGGCTTTTCAATTCGATGTCAATCTTACTCGATCCTTAACTGCTCCTGGCCCCGTGTCAGCCAGAATTCTGGCTTCCAGGCACCCTGAATTTCTTTAAGTAGCAGCTTTTATTTCACTTCTCTCTTTTTTATACATCAAAGCACACACCAGAGCCTCTGATCAATGTGACTGGTTGACATTATTCGACCAAACAAAACCTCATTGTGAGGGCATGTGGTTTCTTATGGGATGTTTTGAATTTTAAAAGTAGGTCACAAATCCTGATTGCAGTATGGATGGAGCCCTAAAAATCCAAATGATTCCCAATGGAAGGAGAAATGGGCTACAACACTTGGAGGGAAATCTGTGTATAGAGTTCTGGCTGAAGCAGCAGAACCCCACCGCCACCCCTACCTCCCCACCCCCACCTCCTTCCTAGGGAAAGGAGTCTCTACATCCCACACCCAGGCTGTGAAATCTTGGGCCTCTGTCTTTCTTCTCTGTTGAAGGACAGCCACAGTGCATCTCCAGATGATATCTCATCCTTCCCCTCCACCCCATCTTGTCAGTAGCTGTGTTCTCTGCATAACTCAGCTCTCTGTGTCTATCTCTCCCCGAAACCGTGAATAGCAAGCACCTCATTAATCTTTTTGATAGTTCCATTTACCAACCTCCCCGATCCTCATGGATTATTCTAGACTTCAAAGCCAGACGATTTGGATGCATTTTCTATCCTGTCTTAATTTTTTTTAGGTGTTCTGTTAGAGGGCCTACTTAGTTCACAGGCACACAGTAGGTGTACAGCAACACTTGTTCAGTGAATGAATAAACGAACCTATCCATGTAGGGGTGAATTTGGTTAAACATTCTGCATAGCCCAGGTCTTGGACCTCTCTCAGCAATTCTGTGAGGTAAAGGCTATTCTCACTTTACAACTGAGGACACTGTCACTGGTCAGGGGGTGCTGTGAACTACTTGGGGTCATCTAGCTGGTCAGTGACAAAGCCAACCTGAATGCAGGTCTTTGGTCATCCGTCCCTTCATGGTGCCAGCACAGAAGAGGCTGAGGCAGGAGGATCATAAGTTAGAGGGCTACCCAAGCTACAAATGGAGTTGTAGGTCAACCTGGACTACGTAGTGAGACCTCTTCCTAAAAGTACAAAAGAACTTGTGTCACCAGTTACTGGCGTGCTGTCCTGCGAGTCCCATCTCCAAGCCAGGGTCCCATTAGATAGGAAAACAACTGAAGGTGAGACCACGGCCACTTGGCTGCCGATTGGGCATGGAGGGGCACTTGCTCCTCTCCTCTCCCACTCTTAAGGCTGCACCCTTTCTGTCTGAGCCCGCTGGGCACCAGGGCACTGACTCTTTCCCAAGTTGACTCCAGAAGCTCCGCTCTTCGCCGTCTTCCTGAACCCAGTGGCCCAAAGGGGTCACCCTTAGTCCCTCAGCTTGGCTAGAGATTACTCAGCTTAAGACAGCCAATTCCCAGGGATCCTTGCGGTATTGGGTAAGGAGTTTGCTACCCCAGTCGCCTCCCACTAGAAGCTGTGCCTACATGAATGAGCCCACCCCTTTGCTGTATACTCCAGCCACTCCTGCCAATTTTCAACCACAAATGAGTCCAATGTGTGTTTTCTCTTTTACAGCTGGGCATATCTTTTGGGAGTGATTGGCCTGATGCTTTCGTGCCAACCCCACCCATGCCTATTTTATTTATTTATTTATTTATTTATTTATTTATTTATTGTCTTTTTGAGACAGGGTCTCACTATATAGTTCAGGCTGGCCTTGAGCTCACTTTTGTAGCCCAGGCTGGTCTCGAACTCGCACCAATCCTCCTGTCTCAGCCTCCCAAGTGCTGGGATTACAGGCGTGCGCCACCACGGCCGGCTATTTTACTTTATTTTTATAAATAGTCTTTTTTTTAATGTTTTATTTATTTATTTATTTATTTATGGCCACCTCAGCCTGCCCTGTGGGTGGGGCTGGTGCAGCATGTGGTGCTGGGGATCGAACTGTGGTCCCTGTGGTTGCCTAAGGTTTCCTAAGCAGGTGCTTTAGACCACTGAACCATCTCGCCAGCTCCCATGCCCATTTTACAAGTACAGAAATGGCAAGCCTACCTCCCCGGACGGAAGGTCAACAACAAAGAATTCAAAAGATGGCAAATGACAACCGGCCTTTCTTGCCAGTTGGTGATGGGGGTGCTGGCAGCCATTCTTCCTCTCTCCTAGGCTATCCTGGGAAAGGACTTGCAAGACAGTCCTACTGGCACTGCCAGGGCCTGTGGCTCCCCTGCCCCTCTGGCATAGGTTCCATGACTCAGCAGATATGGTGCTGGCAAGAGATGGTGTCACCAGTGCATGCCATCTTCCCTGTGACCAGTGCCATGGTGACTGTGTTCGGGGAGGAGCAGGATGAGAAAACTTTTAAGCCATGGCTTATGCCCATGGTGCAGGTGAGCTTCTTCCTCTTTGCCCGGTTTGCTGAAAAGTCCAGGCTTTGCAGAGAGAAGGCACGGGAGCAGGAGGACTCTGGCTTGACCCTGCCTCTGCTCAGGCTGGAGCGAGACTTCATAGGGACTCTGCTTCCTCACAGGGAGGGGAAACTCTGCAGGGGCATCCACAGCAGTGACATTAGAAGGATAAAGCCAACTATAAAGTCCTGTCCAAACTGGAGTCCTTCAGGCCAGATTTTTAGTTCTGAGATCTTCTGGAAAACCCACAGACGTCATCCTTTCCATGTCATTCAACATGTGCAGGTAGAGATCTGGTTGCAGCACTGGCCAATGAGCATGGGCGGGGCGGAGGATGACACAGTCTCTGCTCTGTCCAGGTGGGGCCCATGGTGGCTGCATTGTGTGCTGCCTGGAGATACTGAAGTATATTCAACCACTTAGCAGAAAAGCAATGGAGGGAATGTCGGCATCCGCTCCACATTGGAACCCATAACTTTGGAGGCTTCTACCAGCTTCTCTGGTATTACAGAGAGTAAAAGCAGAACTCCCTTCTGCACAGGATATGGTTTGAAATCAGCCAAGTCACCAAGGGTCTGTGTCCACTAGGATACAGGGCACTGCAGGTCTCTCTCGCTGAAAGTGAGGAGGGATTGCATGACCACAAGAGACACCCAGTGGGCGAGCTGGGCACGCGTCTCAGGGTTACTCGGATGCCCACCCTGCATGCCCCACTGCCAGTCATTCTTGGGAGGAGCAGCTGTGCTCTTTGCCCACCTGGAGAGCAGCGTGCTTCCCGGTGCCCAATGGCCCAGCTCCTCCACCTAACATCCACGAGCGACCCTCTCGTGCCTACCTAAGAAGCTGTCCCTCTGCTCCTGCTTGGCACCCCAATGCCTACCCTCCCCCACCTCCTTCTAGGCAGCATTTCAACCCTGTCACCTGTAGGAACTCTCCCCTCAGTGCCCCTACCCATCTCAACAGCAGCGATTTTCTCTCCCTCTCTCCTTCCTTTGGACAGCATGCTTTTGCTATTAGAGCTAACGGCAGGCACGCCCTACCTACCTCCTTTTATGAAACAAATCCTCAGGACCCTCACTGAATCTTCCCTCACGCTCTGCCGAGCACCTTGTGGAATTTCCAGCACCAGCTAGCACTTAGCTTTGGACAAGGAAATAAATACATATACTCCTTCATCCAAACGTAAAACTCCCAGACAAGTGGCCAGGTGGATCCATTCTTCTCCCTAAGGGTCAGTGTGGCCAAAATCAACCTGCTGCACCTGGAAGGTGAGGCCTAGAAAGGCAGGGATGGAAAGTCCATTCATAACATGAAATCCCCAACTGATGGCCAACTAACTGCAAAGCTCGGGACCTGTTTTATACAGGTAACCAGAATCACTAGGCTTGTCTTGTAAAAATCAGGGCAGCCACGAGCTCATTTAATGTTGAAGAGTGTTGACCTGCTTTCATCTCCAACCTCCAAGGGAGGATCTGGGAGTGGCTGTGTGATGGCCCGGGACTTGCCCTAGTCCGGTAAAGAGAACTGCAGGCTCTATCCCCAGGTAGGTGGGTGTCACAGGGCTGTCCCCATCTCCTTCAAGCCCCCTGTGGATCACAGTGGGAAAGCACTCCTGTGATCAAGGGAAGCACCCAGTCCTCCCACCCGCCTGCCTTCTCCACACCCTGGCCTGTTTCCCAGCGACTTCCAATAGAAGGAGGGCTCTGGGTCTGCTTACACAGCAGCACCTGATCACCCAAAGCTGGGTTTCCCAGTGACAGATGTGAACCTGAAGCCCTGCGACACAGGGAGACATCACACCAGCTCGGGATGGGGATGCATCCTTTAGCTTCCACCCTTGCACTGTCATAAAGCAGGTCAGGGAAGGGAGCCCGAGTCGCAGGTCCTTGGGCTGCCATTTTGCCTTTTATAGCCTCAGCATGCCCACAGAGAAACTGAGGCAACTCTTTGCAGCCAGAGGTTATATTGTGTGCCAGCCGAGCTGGCCCAGAACTGTCACTGCTCTTCCCCAGGGGCCCAGGGCTGAGGGGGAGGGGTGGCTTTCTGCAGGGGGTAGAAGAAAATGAGGACAGTCCTGTCCCCCCCACTACCCATCCCCCTACTCCCACTCCCCTCCCCGAACCTCCCAATGCAAATTCACTGCTCATCGCCGCCACCCCGGAAGCAAGCACTTAGGCATCCCCAGGGGCAGCCTGCTAATTCTTAATCTTTCCCCTTGAGAGATAGGAAGGTGAGGAACTGCTGCTAACTAACTGCTCCTGTTCTGTCTGTGGTTAAATATATTGAGTGCCTGTGTGCATGTCCGTGTGTGTGTGCGTGCGTGGGTGTGTGTGTGTGTGTGTGTGTGTCTCACACAGACTGGGTATTTACACACCAGCTGATCCCTGCAGGAAGAGGCAAGTCTCCAGCTGCTGTGGAATTTTGAGATCTCCCTGGAATGCCTTGTGGGACTCTGATTGTAATTGCCTCCGTCAGCCAGAGCTGGCGAACTGGCAGGAGCAATGAGAGGTGAAATTGAACAGATTCCAGTTTACAGCACACCGCCAGCCCTGCCACCGTCCCCCCACCCCGCCCGGGGGGGGGGCGGTGGCTGGAAAAGAAAACAAAAGCAGCCAAGGCGTGGGGGAAAGAGGAGGCCCAGACCGGCAGCTGCGAGGTGCGGGTTCTCGCCGAGGGGCTGCGGCTCGTGCCCACGCTGTTTGGGACCCTTCACGCCTCCTCAGGCCTCTGGTCTGCCACACAGACTGCCTGGTCTCCAAGGCCCCATCTGGTGAAAACCCAGGGACAGAAATGTCCAGGCTGACGACGACGAAGGCAGAGAGGTGGGGGTGGGGGCGTCATCTTCGGAACAACTTGGGAGTCAGATGCTCTGCATCTTGGACCTTGAAGCAGGACGGCGATGCAGAAGGATTTCATTCTAGCCCAGGCGAGCGCCAGGCTTGGCTGCCGCCCCAGCTCCCTCGTTCCTCATCCTTGGCAGCGAAGCTGGGCTCTAAGCAGCAGCCTCAGCTTGGAAGAGACCTGATCCTGTGGTTCCTTAGTGCCCCCTATGGGCCCAAGGGCAGGCATCATAAGGAAGGCAGCTGCCCAGGCATCCCCCCTGCCAGCACCCCAATTCTGCTGTGGAGCCCTAGATCTTAGAGGCACAATCCTAATTGATGATGAATTTCTGTCCCTCTTCAGCGAGTTTGTGCATGGGTTCTGTTCTGTGGTGCTAGGGACTGAACCTAGCGCCCTCAACATCCACCCATTTCTATTTCTTTATTTTTGAAGCAGGTCTTGCTAAACTGCCCTGGCTTGGTCTTGCTCTTGCAGTGCCTCCTGCCTCAGCCTCCCATAGTACTGGTGTTGTAGGCAGCTGAATTAGGTAGAAATGTTATAGGCAGTCAGAAAAGGTCAGGCCCTCAAAGAGACAAGATGGAAGACGGTGAATTTGCAGCTTTGGAAGAGACAGACAGTCCAGTGTGGGCTAGATGTCAAGGCAAAAGAGGAAACAAATGCAGCCACATACTTCCCGAAGAATGGGCACCAGGGATTGATATTCTAAACAGATATCAATTCCCTTAAAGGGGCCTAAGCAAGCCACTAACCCAATGCCCAACAGGAGCAGACCCTGTTCCATATTTACGCCTGCTTGCTAGGCGGCTCACTTCCCCATTTGGTCCTGGATTTAATCAACTTTACCTGAGCAATGGTGCTTGTAATCTCCTTGGCTGACCATAAGTTTTGTCCCACCTCATACGCACCTAAGCAAGTTCCCACGTTCACCACCTTAGAATCACCTCACTGCATGGTTTTCCTCTATAAAAGTCCTGAGAAGAGACAGTTTCCTGGGACCACCTATTTGGGGTCCCCCCTTCCCGACCCTCTCTCAGACAGGAGCTCTCTTTCTCCCAATAAATATATTCTGCTCATAACCTCCATTTGTTCCTAAAGTTTATTCTTCGGTTTTAGAGACCACGAACTCATCCCAGGTACCTTTCAGGTTGGGAGATCATTTCTCCCCTTTGTCATTTGGAGGGCCCCTGTGTCACGTGGACATCCACCTGAGATCAGTTTTTTTTTTTTTTTTTCTCCCTGTATCGCTGGGATTGTAAGAATGTACCACGTTGCCTGATTTGTACCTGTGGTCTTAAGGTTCAGGATGAAACCACTGAAGGAGTCGGCTCAGGCAAGCCCTCCTGTCGGCAGTGCACAAGGACTGTCTTCTCAGCAGAGGACAGCAGGGGACCGAAGGGGACCATGGTAGTGCAGCACAGAGTCTTCCCTCAGAGGCCCCGGGGCCGCCTGGCGGGGGTGACTCTCCAGCATCTCGCTGGGGAACCTCTGGTTTGTGCCCATCTCGGTTTGTGCAGGGGCCAAAACGTGCAGTGCAGGCTTAAACGTGAGCAATGGATCACCCTGAAGACATGTTTCCACTTATCCCTTTCAGAATACCCAAAGCCCTGTGCACTTCGCTTTGAGCGTGCGGTGCCTCTTGTTCTCGATGCTTTCTGCAGCAGATCAGGAGTCCTCTGTCCTGGGCATCGTTAGTTTCACCATCCCAGCTGCCTTGGTGTCCTCAGTCTACTCAAAATGTTTCCCTTTCACAGTCATGGTGACTTTGGGGAGCAGCTAGAGCCCCACGGGTACCAGATCTGGTGAATAAACCAGATGATAATGGAGCGTGATGTTCTTACTGGACAGAGGTCTTCATAAATGGTTGACCAACCCAGTGCTGTCAAACGTGGTCAGGAATCCCCCTCAAAATCCTCTCCCTCACTTTGAACACACCCATCCCCCCACTCTGGGCAGTGTGCGTTTCACTGTAACAAGGTTGTTCTCTGAAGTGACACAGTCACCTTTCGTAGGTAGCCAAATGTAGAACCTTGGGGACTCTGGCTGACCACTCTGCTCCTACCCGCCACCAGCCGATGTTTCTGCGTCTCCGTGACTGAAAGCCCATCCCTGCCCCGCCAGCCTGCTTCAGTTAGGAACTCTGGCTCAGGGAATAGAATCCTAGCCATAGGTACTTTGGCTAGTTCAGGGCTTATCTGTTCATCCAGATGCCAGCAGACAAGCTGCACAAAACCATCAACCATCTCAAGAACTAAATTCTAGCCTCACAGGTCGGGCGTGGTGGCACATGCCTGTAATCCCAGCACTGGGGAGGCTGAGGCAGGAGGATTGGTGAGAGTTTGAGACCAGCCTGGGCTACAAAACTGAGCTCAAGGCCAGCCTGAACTGTACAGCGAAACCCTGTCTCAAAAAAAAAAAAAAAGAATCTAGCCTCGCAGAGCAACATGGCTGCCCACGTTTCAGTCTTTCAAAACCCTCGAGAGGATGAACTGGAAGAGGAAGGGCTGATGTGTCCTCTACCCCACCCCCTCTGTCAGCTCCCTCAAAGCCCACCTGAGGAAGCTTGCTTGCATCTCATTGGCTGCCTGGGGACACAGCTGTGGGCACTCTGAGTAAACTGGGATGTACTATTAGGGTGGAAAGGAGGGGAGGGTTACTGTTTCTCCCTCGAGAAAGTGTCACCTTGGCATCTGGTGTCCTGGAAGAGGCAACGCATGGGGTGTCTGTGGACCCACACTGTCCTTGCAGAGAAGACAGGCAGCCCCTGTGTACTGTTCAGCCAATGCAGAGCTCGCATGTCTCACACAGGGCCAGGTACCTGCCAGGTTGGCAGAGAGAGGGTACTGGGAAGCGTCTCCAAGCGGAGCTCACTGGTGCTTTCCCTTTGCCAGCTCACCTAGGAAGTCCCAGGACTGACTCCAAACACACCCACCTAAGGCATGCTCAGCCAGGTCTGGGGCCAGGGAGTGACTCCTTTCTGCAGACCGTGATCCAGTGATCCAGGTGAAGAGTTCACTGCTTTCTCTTTGTCCTGGGAACCAGAGAGGAAACCCTTAAATGTTTGATACAGGGACCTCCAAAAGATATAGGAGAAACAAATGAATCCCCCAACCTGAATAGTAACTGGGACGAGTTTGTGTTCTGTAAAGCCGAAGAACGAATTTTAGGAACAAACAGAGGCTGTGAGTAGAAATTACTTACTGGGGGAAAGAAAGCTCCTGTTTGAGAGAGGGACAGGAGCCCCCTGCCCCTGCGGGTGGTCCCTGGGAAGCTGTCTCTTCCAGGGACTTTTTATAGAGTAAAACCATGTGGTGTGGTGGTGAACATGGGTGCTTGGGTGCTCACTTAGGTGGCCATGAGGTGGGACAAAGCTATGGCCAACCAATGACATTACCTGCACCACTGCTCAGGTAAAATTGATTAAATCAGAATCAAATGGGGAAGTGAGTCACCTAGCAAGCAGGCATGAATACAGAACAGGGTCTCTTCCTTTTGGGGTTGGGTTAGTGACTCATTTGAGCTCTTTCAAGGTGGTTGATACCTATTTAGAATATCAATTCCCTATGTCCATTCCTAGGTTGGTATATGCCTACATTTGTTTACTCTTTTGTCTGACCCACAACGGTGGTGTCTGTTCCTTCCAAAGTTGCGAAGTCACCTCTCTTTGAGGGCCTGGCCCTGTCTGGCTGCCTATAATATTTCTAATTCAGCTGCCTACAACATGTTTACATTTGACATTTAAAATTGTAAATGAGGCTGAGGCAGGAAGGTAGCGAGTTGGAGCCCAGCTCGGGCGATTTACGGACTTGGTGACTTAGCGAGACTCTGTCTGAAAATAGAAAATAAAGAAATTTATTTTCTAAAGGGATTTAGCTCAGAGTGAAGGGCTCCAGCTCAAACCCCAGCACTGCAAAATAAACAAACACCCGAGTCAGTCAGTCAGCTGACCATAGTGTAGACGTGGAATGTAGACCAAAAGACTTGGCCTTGCGAGCCTGGCCCTGCTACCTCCCCGGGGAGCAAGTGCTCCTGGTCCTTCAGGCTGGGCGGGGAGGCTTGGGCTTTGGTTTGACCCTGGGCTCGGCAGTGTTTGGTGACTGAGTCCTTCCTCTTTGGGAGTCCTCTGGGCTTTCCTGTCATTCTTTCTGTCCTTCCTCCAGGGGCTGCTACAAGGCCATCTTTCTGGAAAGGAAATGGCAGTGCTGCTGGGCCGTGTGCAATGGTTGTTCCTCGCCGTGGACCGAGGGCGCAGGCAACCAGGGCTGGGAGAGCTTCCGGTCAGCCTGGCAAGCTTCCTAGGAGTGCTCAGTCTCTACGCTACGAGGGCCAACGCCCACTTTTAAAACGAAAATTATTTCAGTGGCTCCTTACCTAATTCAATAGCTGTGCTACTTATTTGTTACCCCAAACTGCTTCTCTTTTAGAGGGCATCGTTTCAAGCCGCCTCCGGCATTTGCAGGCCCTGTAAAAGCACCCACTCCTCTTTCCCGTCACTTCCATCCATCCATTTCTCCCTGGAGACCCGCTGGTTGGACGAGGGAGACTCTGAGCCCTAGCAAGAGAATAGGATTTCCCTGGACGAGGGCGTTTCCAGGAATGAACCAGACTTAAAAGCAGAGTCGCTGCTATCCGAGGCGAGCGAGGGAGGCCATCAGCTTCAATTTGCTCGGAGCCATTCATCATGAGTGCGCCGAGCCCCTGTCTGTGGGAGATCTTCGCTCTGGTATAATTTGGCACTCGCACATAGATCATAGCCAGTCCCGAGGCCGCCCGGCCCGGCAGACAGCCCTCCAGAGACCTGCTCGCCCATTTCTCACCATCCACTTTGGTGGAGACAGGCTGTCATTTTAGCACTTTGCAGGTTGGTACCTTTAAATGTATTTTTGTGCTCTCTAATGCTAGGTCTTTAATACCTTGGAGCACTTAAGGACCTCAGCGCAAGCTGCATTATCACTGCTGCACAGCTGGCGTGGCTGGAGGAAAGGGCACTGAGGAAGCCGCGTGAGCTCTGGCCTCGGCGAGCCACACACTTGCTGGCATCCTTGCATGGAAGTACAGCTCCATCCTGGCACATCTGGGGAGACTGGAATTGCAGCTGGGATCACCCAGCCAAATCTCTCTCCTGCAGGCTCAGCTCTGAAACCTCCAGAGCACACAGTCGGAGGAGCTGAAATGGAGCCGCAGCCGTGTTGGAATGAGGCCTTTCTGTGGCTGGCTGAGTGCTCTCCCACCCACCCCACAGAGATGGCTGTTTTCTGAAAAATGTACGTAGAGAACAGCAACAAGAACAGGCCTGCGTCAGCTAGGGACATCTGCCTTGGCCTTATTTAATCTGTGTTGGCTGTGTGTCATGGTTTTGTCCAAGGTACACAGGACAGGGTCCAGGTTTGGGCCCCAGGCAAGATGACACAGCACGGGGTGAATGTCCATGTCTTTGTCACGAACTTGAAAACATCTACGCTAGGTTCAGAAAACGAGTGGTGTCCTTTGCCTAGAAATCTTGGTGCCCATTGAACTTCAAACCACAGGACTCTATTACACACTCACAAAAGAAGAAAAATGTATCATTAAGAACATGGTCCTGGGACCAGAGGATCAGAAATTCAAGGTTAGGCTGGGCAGCCTAGCAAGACTATCTTGAAATAAAATGAAAGGGGCTGGGGTGAAGCTCAGGTAGAGAGTACTTTCCAACATGTGCAGGGTTAGATCCCAGCATTGCAAAAATAAAACCAAATAAAAACCAAAGCCAGAACCCCCATGACACAACCTCTACCGAGTGTCTGGGTTGGAGGCTCGGAGGCGGGGAGCAGGAAGGCTTCCAGCGATGATGGGGAAGCTCTGAACACTGTCACAGAGGGCTGCTGGCAGTCCTGACATCACCTGACCTCCTCCCGCCACTCAGCGTCCTTCCGCTGGCTCATGTCAGTGCACGTGCAGGGGTCCTATGCCCATGTTATTTCTTTAAGCAAAAGATGCAATTACAGCAGCCTAGCAAGGCTGCTCCTGTCTACCTGGGAGCCCAAATGGAGCAGGGGCACCTCAGAAGCTGGTGAGGTGGGCACACAGGACTAGTTGAACATGGTATTGGGGCACAAGACAGCTCGGTGAACCAGGACCCAGCCAGCTGAGGGAAAAGCTGAGGCCAGGCTCGGTGACAGCCCACGGGGATAGTGCCTGCTGGGCGTGCTGAGGACCTGGGAGCCCCTTTCCTCCTGGGGACACTGATGCCTGTAACAACATGGCCCCTCGGGTTTTCTAACTCATGCCGTAAATTATGTAAGATGCCTGGTACTTAAAGAGCACACTGCAGGAGCTGCTAAGCCTCAGCCTGGCGCACTTACCCAGAACAGGTAAGTTTGTTCACAGGATCCCCGGGGTGTGTGTGTGTGTGTGTGTGTGTGTGTGTGTGTGTGTGTGTGTGTGTGTGTGTGAGACAGAGGCAGGCAGAGTCCTGGGTTCCAGTGAGGACAGGTTGGTACTGTCCTGTGTGGGCTGAACTATTCAGGATGCAGTCTGTCTGTCTGTCTGTCTGTCTGTCTATCTGACATCCCTCAGCACTGTTTTCATTTTTGTTCTGATTGGCCTATCTTTGCGGTATATGGAACTGGTGCAAGCATGTCGCTCATCTTCCTTTTTTCCAGGCCTTTCCCTCCCCCTTTACCCCTCTCTTGATCCCCTTTGCATTCGAGAAAGACCTATTTGGGAGCATGCATTTTTTTTTTAACCAATAACTCAAAGAAAGTTAATCTTTCTTTAACTCCACTATTTATTTGATCTTTGACAAAGGGGCCCAAACCATCCTGGAGGAAAGAGCGCCTCTGACGAGTGACGCCAGAAGAACCAGCGACCTGAGCATCGACTGAACCTAGCTAGAGGCAGACCTCTCACTGCAATAAACTAATGTAAGAATGGATCAAAAAACTAAATGTTAAATACAGAATCTTCCGGAAGACAGCAGCTAAAACCCTTGAAGTCATAGGTGAAAGCAGGGAGTTTCGGAGGGAGTGTCGTGTCCGTGGTGTCGTGTCCCCCCGGACCCCCAAGCGTGGCCTGTGGGCTGCTCTGGGCTGGGCCCTGTCCCTCCTCAGGCAACTCCCAGAAGGCTCAATTAGGAAGGCATTTCCAGACCACTCTGAGGCTGGCACTGCTGCATTTTTTGCATTCCCTGCCTTGGCTGCCCCTGGAGCCACCAGGTGTGTGTCTGGCCCTGGCTGCCCGGGGTCTCTTATCTGCAGCAGGAGGAGGGGCCATGAATCTTGTGACCTGGCCTAAGAGGAATTTTCTCCTTGACCTCGGCATCCTAGCTGGAGAGATTTTTTTTTTCCCTGAGGCCTCAAGGCAACCCACAAAGATGACTTCTGAGGAGGACAGACCCCAGGGGTATTTTGAGGCTCTGGGGCTTCAAGATAATGGGGGTTCATCCTAGCCCTGAGGCAGGGGTGCTGGGGTGGCAGCTGCCACAGGGGTTCAGGCCCCAGGTGATACTGACTGATCTAAGTCGGAGATAGGGGAAGGATAGGTAATTGTGTTAAAGAGAAAACAGACCTTATCAGGTGGGTGCTGGCCCAAGTCCAGGCTGTTTTGTGGCACTCAAGGGAGAGAAATTCCTAAGTGATTTGGAGGAAGAGGACCTGAGGTTTGGGATTTGCTATAAAATACTCCAGAAAAGAAGTTGAGGGCTGGATGTAAAGAAGTTGAGGGCTGGATGTGGTGGTGCATGCCTGTAATCCCAGCACTCGGGAGGCTGAGGCAGGAGGATCGGTGCGAGTTTGAGACCAGCCTGGGCTACAAAAGTGAGCTCAAGGCCAGCCTGAACTGCATAGTGAGACCCTGTCTCAAAAAGACCAAAAAAAAAAAAAAAAAAAAAAAAAAAAAAAAAAAAAAAAAAAAAAAAAAAAAAAAAAGCATAAATAATTTAGCAAAAACACTAATGGTTGTAATTATTGAAGCTGGTGATAGATACAAGGGGGTTATTTTATACTCTACTTTTATGTGGGTTTGGAAAATTCCAGAATGAAAAATTTTATTTTATTTTATTTATTTATTTATTTTTGTCTTTTTGAGACAGGGTCTCACTATCCAGTTGAAGCTGTCCTTGAGCTCACTTTTGTAGCCCAGGCTGGTCTCGAACTCACACTGATCCTCCTGCCTCAGCCTCCCGAGTGCTGGGATTACAGGTGTGCACCACCACGCCCGGCTAGAATGAAAAATTTTAGAAAGCATTTTTTTTTTCCTCAGACAGGTTCCCACTATGCAGTACAGGCTGGCCGTGAACTTGCTATGAAGCCCAGGCTGGTCTCCAACTGCTGGGGATCCTCCTCCCTCAGCCTCCCAAGTGCTGGGATTATAGTCATGTGCCACCGCGCTGGCTAAGAACAGGGAATATTGATCCTTGTGTAAGATAGGAGGTCAGAAATGGCCTAGCACTGGAGTTGAGGTTAACAGTGGTATTAGAAGGTGAGCCTGAGAGAGGGCGCAAAGGTTGAGCTTTAGAATCGCCGGCTGGCTCTTTTGAGGGACAACACTTCCTCTCCAGGTGGTCCAGCCTGGCCTCAGACACCCCAGGGTGGGGATCGCAGTAAGGACTTCTGGCTACCAGAGCTGGTGTGGTCCTGGCTCTGAGCAGATCTGCCCTGGGAGACTGTGCCCCTCCCTTCCTCCTCGCCCCCCACCCCACCCCACCCTGTGCGCGTCTGGGGAGAATTAGAGCAGCTTCGAGTAGTAAATTTAAGGCCTGGCGGCTGTCCCATGGATGGCTCCAGCTCGGATCCCATTCCAAGGGCGGGAGTGGAGCGGCCAGAAGTTCAGGCCCTGAGCCACCGCGTGGATGAAATACTCTGGCTGTGGTCTGAGAGCTCCGGGCGCCATCTGCTGACCGAGACCAGCAGCGGGCTCTGAAAGGCAGCGGGGCACAGGAATGTGCTCATGCATCAACCGGACTGAGCAGCCTGGGATCTGCCAGAGCAGAGGAGATTCAGTGCCTAGCAGACTCCGGTTCACACCCGTCATACCAGCCCTTGGGAGGCTGAGGCAGGAGGATCGCTGTGAGTTTGAGGCTCGCCCGGGCTATATAGTAAGCTCAAGGCCGGCCTGGACAACACAGGAGAGACCCAGTCTCAACACCCCCTGCCAAAAAAAAAAAAAAAAAAAAAGAGTGGAAAAGAATTTATACCTGGCGACAGTGGGTGTCTGTAGAGTGGATGCTCTGCCATCATCCTTGAGGTCCCCAAAGAAGGCCACGGAGAAGCAGCAGGTAATGAGGATGATCAGGCCACCAGGGATGTCGCCAGCCATTCTCCCACCACCAATACACAGCCCAGGTGGATGATGCCATGCGAGGCTCATTGGCCAGATTTGTACCTAGGGCCAAGGCCAGTAGCATCGGGGGCCAACGAGCAGCCTCCAGTGGCCCAGGACGAGGCCAGGAAGTATTTCGTCCAGCCTCATGCATTTGTAGAGAAGGACAAGGAGCCCTCGGAAAGAAAGAGCAGCAAAGAGATTCCACGGTGCTCTCTCCACCCACCCTTCCCACCCCGAGCCCTACGCCAAGCTGCCTCACTGGGGCTGGAGAATCGTTAGGCTCCCCGCCCTTCTCTGCTTTTCCTGAAGGAATTACACAGAAATCCAGAGAGGTGCAATTTTCCCAGGGCCCCCTTAGTTGAAATATGTGACTTTGGGATGCCACACTCAAAACCACCCAGGGTCCCAGCTCTAGCATGATAGCAAGATATGTCTTGGACATGGAGGGGGACATGGGCTCTGCGCCTGCCCCTGAGGGCCACCAGCCTCAGCACTCATTTCCCGGGCTTCCTGCTAGGGCCCCTGGGATGACTGGGGTGGGTATCACTTACCAAGGTTGTGAGAACAATGGAGGAATCTTGAGAGGACCGGAAGGTGGGGTGCCTCGCCCCAACACAGGCACGGAGGGGGATGGGCAGTCTTCCAGTTTCCATGGTGATTTCATCTCTCACATCTATAGTCCCAGTACTTGGGAGACTCAGACAGGAGGATCCATGTGAGTTCAAGATTAGCCTGGGCTATAAAAGTGAGCTCAAGGCCAGCCTGAATTACATAGTGAGACCCTTTCTCAAAAAGACTGCTCTGGGGCTGGCAAGATAGCTCAGTGGTCCAAAGTGCCTGCTTAGGCAAGCTTAGGCAACTGCAGGGACCGTGGTTCAATCCCCAGCACCACATCCTGCTGTACCAGCCCTATCCCCAGGGCAGGCGTAGGCTGAGCTGGCCATAACATAAAGAAAGAAAGAAAAACTTTTTTTTTTTTTTTTTTTTTTTGACAGCTCTGGCTCTAGCCAGACATCTTTTATTTTATTGTACTTATTAATTTATTTATCTGGTACAGGGTTGTACTATGCAGCTGAGACTCATAGTGATCCTCCTGTCTCAGCCTCCCCAGCACTGGGATTATAGGTGTGTAACACCATATTTAGTTTTGGTGGCCGGCATAATAGTCCTGGCCTGGCACAGCGTGCAGTACCGGCAATTGAATTCAGGTCCTTGTGCTTGCCAGGCAGGTGCTTAGACCACTGAGCTGTCTCCCCAGCCCTCACCAGGCATATTTGCGGGGCCTTCAGACCCCTGGAGCCTCGCTCCCAAAGTCCACATAGGGGAGGATCCTCCTTTCCTTCAACCCATGCTGTTCTGAATGGACACCAGCCATCCTGCCCATGTCGCTTCCTGCTGCCCTCATGCCCTTTCCTCTGCCCCACCCCCTTTTTTGGTACACGCCCCATTCTTGGGCTGCTTGATTTGCAGCTCTTTATGTTGAAAATCGTCACTGCCTTCAGCCCCCCTCATGCCTGACTTTAACCCAGAACCCCTGCATGGTCTCCAGAGAGCAGTGCTCTCTGTGGCCAGGACCCCGACCACAATGGGCTTCCCATGTAACTAGCCAGTGATGGTTCTAGCAGGCAATAGTTTGCCATTTTCAATCCCTACTGTCCTTCTTTAGGATCAAGTAACCCAGAGGAGCAAGTTACTCTGGGGAACAGACTTGTGACTGCTGTTGGGATTCTCAAGAGAACATGGTCTGAGTCCCTGGGTTACCAGGGACAGTGGTGTTGGGTGGCCTGCCCTCTCAGGACAGGGTCAGTGTGCCCTAGGCAGGCTCTGTCTCCAGGGAGGACACTTTTCTGAGTGAGTCAGGGGCCTCCCTGGAGAAGAAAGGAGCCCCAACAGCTTCCCGTCAGATGAGGAAAGCTGTGGGAAAGACAAGCCGACATGCACCCTGCCCCCACCCCCACAACCCCACCCCACCCCGGGGCCTGGGGAGGATGCTGTCCTAGCTGGTCTTGGCCATGTCTTGCTGGGACCCGCTCCTGACTCCAAAAGAGGTCCTTCTGGTCTGTGCAGGGGTACAGGGCTGCCCTGTGTTGTCCTCAAGGCCTCATGAGAGCAGCATCTAAAGCCATAAGAAAGACTCAGAGCAGGCAAGGTAGGGGCTTCCTTAGAAGACCCCACATTTTGCTTCTTTTTTTTTTTTTTTTTTTTTTTTGGGCAGTGTCTCACTATGTAGTTCAACTTGGTTTTGAATTTGGTCATGTAGCCCAGGCTAGAACACATGGGGGTCCTTCTGTCTCAGCCTCCCGAGTCCTGGGATTACAGATCTGTGCCACTTGAAGAAGCCCAGCTGCTTCTTCATTTTTAACAAAATTAAGTCACCAGTGACAGCTGGGCATGTGTGGAACTTTATGGCTACCCAAAGGCTTTATGAAGAACTTCCAGCCTGTAAGTCACTGCCTGATCCTTTGAGGTTATATTTGATAGTTGTCATTTCATGTGTGTGAAAAATGAGACATAGGGGGCTGAGGAGATAGCTCCATGGCACAAGTGTCTGCCTGGCAAGTGCAAGGTCATGAGTTCAAACCCCAGTCCCAGAAAAAAAAAAAAAAGAAAAGAAAAATGAGACACTGACGACTTCTTTTCCAGCTTTTGCAATTTTTATGTGTCTAAGAGTGATACATATTGATTGCAAGTAAGTGATGGAAACACCAAGAACTCCAGGAAGAAAAGTGACTTCCTGGAGCGCTACCAACCCGAAGGTACTCATGAATGTCTTGATTGTTACAGACTTTTTTCTAGGTATGATTTTTATTTATTTTTATATTTTTTTAGGGAAGGGCCTATGGGGTGTTCAGGTTCTCACTACTAGTTTAGACTCGTAGTGATTCGCTGCTTACAGCCTCCCAAGAGCTGGGATTATAAGCATGCACCACCACACTCAATCTTTTTTTTTTCTTGTTTCAGAACTTTTGTTTGTTTGTTTATTTATTTATTTTTATGGCCGGCTCAGCCTGCCCTGAGGGCAGGGCTGACACAGCATGTGGTGCCGGGGATCGAACCATGGTCCCTGTGGCCGCCTAAGCTTTCCTAAACAGGATCTTTAGACCACTGAGCCATCCTGCTGGGCCCCATACACTGTGTCAATTAGCTCAGGAGGCCCTTGAGTGGGGGGACCTCTGGCCCCTGCGCCTGCCTGCAGATGCTTTAATCTGCTGAGCTATTTGGCCGGTTGTTATGGTTTATGTCTAGTTGTCCCCCCAAAGCCTCATGTAATCATGGAGTGGGGACTTCTAGAGTTTGAGAATTGACTCATGATCCATGGATTTATGTGCTTTAGTATTGATGGGGTAATGGGTCTGAGTACTGCTGGGATTATGGGTGTGGCCTAAGGTGGATAGGATGAGGCAGAGAGCCTGGATGTAATATAAAGAGAGACAGAGAGACAGACTCTGCCTGTTGCTCTCTGCTGCCCTGGTTGGTTCGTTGCCTCTCTCACCATTTTGTTGCTGTTCTGCCACCATGAACTTGGATCCAGCCAAGTATGGACTGAAACCTCCAGTAACTGTGAGCTAAATAAACCTCTCCTTCCTTCATTTTGAGTGTTGGGTATTTGTCCCAGCAATGAGTAAAAACTAACTAATACACCAGTCCTTAGGTATGATTTTTAAAACATATTTTGGCAAAACTAATATGCTGTGACAGAATGACAGTTGTTTAGAAATTATGACTTTTTTTCAGTACTAGGGATTGAATCTAGGAAACACTGAACTATATCTCCACTCCCTTTATATATTTTTAGATTATTATTATTACTTTTTTTTTTTTTTTTTGTCTTTTTGAGGCAGGGTCTCACTATGCAGTTCAGGCTGGCCTTGAGCCCACTTTTGTAGCCCAGGCTGGTCTCGAACTTGCACTGATCCTCCTGCCTCAGCCTCCCGAGTGCTGGGATTATAGGCGTGTGCCACCATGCCTGGCTATTATTATTACTTCTTATCAATTTATTTATTTATTCCGTATAGGGTCTCATTCTGCAGCTCTGATGTATAGTGATCCTCATGTCTCAGCCTTCCCAATGCTGGGACCACAAGCGTGTGCCACCATGCCCAGTTTTAGGGGCAATACCATGCTCCCAGGATTCTGGGGCTGGCCTGGCATGTGGTACTGGGCACTGAACTCAGGACCTATGCTTGCCAGGCAGGTACTTAGACCACTGAGACACCTCCCCAGCCTGAGTCCTTTTATATTTTATGTCAAATAGGATCTTGTTAAGTTGCCTGGGGTCGTTTCAACCTTGCAGTCCCGGTGCCTTAGCCTCCTAAGTAACTGGGGTTAGTGGGTGTGAATTCTTGCATTTTTATATAACAAATAGCATGAGCATCTTTTCAGGCCTAGAATATTCTACTCTGCTGTTTTCAGTGGCTCTATAGGATCCCATCACAGTGATGGATTATGGTCTCAAAATTACCCTAATTATCTCTTTGAGTTGTGTTTCCAAAAACAAAATTGCCAAAAGACAGGGTCTGTCTGAGGGTGGTGTTGGCCCAAGCCATATCCAATCACCCCACATGCCTCTGGCATCCACCACATGCTGGCGATGGGATATCAAACCCACAAGGGACCTGTGGCCCGAAGGTTTGCAGAGTCTGGCTGGGGGACAGCAGTGGCCCCCGGAGGGCACAGCCTCTCTGCAGCTCCCAGCACGGGGCTGATGACAAAGTTAGAGGGTGGCAGCAGGGTTCCCTGCCAAACAGGAGTGGACTGCAAGCTGGAGCCCTAACTGACACAGCTAGAAGCACACATGGCAGTCTTAAACACATGGGCAGCCGAGCTGGGCATTTCCTAAGGTGGCATCTATGTCAGTTAAATGCTGGAGCCAATGCTGGTATTAAACATAACCTGGACCAACCATGGCCCCAGCGTTCCCTCTTACCCAGATTCCCTCCTGGGTGAGATCTTGGATCTTACCCCCACTGTGGGTGGGTTTAAGGATGGAGAAGCTGAGAAAGAACCGCCAAGGCTGAGCCTCCTAAAAAATGGAACTGGGGAGAGATGGTGCAGAGAGAGAGACTAGGAGATGTGTATGTTCTTGCTAGCAGCAAAGATCCAGCGTTGAGCGCTCAGTCTGAGTGGTGAGCATGAGGGTGGCGCTGGCCTCTGGGGCTCCAAGGCCGGATCATCCTGGGCAGGTCCCGGGTGTCTCAGAGCTCCAGAGAAAGCGCTTGGTTGGTGGGGATGGACCAGGCCAAGGAGGCCCTTGGGATGCTAGCAAGGCGCTAAATTAGTGCATTACACGCCTCATTTAGCAGGACTGTGCAAAACGTAAAAGTACTAATAAATTTTCCTTCTAGGGTCAAGAATCATAAAAGGAGAGATGATCAGCCATTACTTAGCCGGGCAATTACAGCTTGACAGCTTCTGTTCTACATTCTGTCTCCTTTCAAATGGCACGATTTGTCCCCAGCGCTTTCTGCAACCCCCTTCTTTCCTAGATAGAGAAACAACATGGGTTCCAACCTCAGGTCTGGGGGCCAGCGCTTGCTCGGAGGGAACCCTGCCCAGTCCATGGGCGTCAGGCTGGAGGGGAAGATTCTGACCTCCCTTATGTCCTTGTTGTCGTGACATTCCCAGATCCTGCACACCACAGAGCTCTAGGGTGAAGGGAAATAGCTTCCCACTTGAGTTTCTTGGCGATCTAGGTGTTCAACAACTCAGGTTTTGTTTTGCATGTTTTGGCATTTTGAGACAGCATCTTGCTACCTATATAGTTCAGGCTAGCCTTGACCTCACTAGAGAGTCTAGGTTGACCTCAGACTCATAGGGGATCCTACGGCCTCAGCATCCCAGGTGCTAGGATTTGCAGATGGGCATCACCACACCCAGCTTCCGCCTTCTTTTTAAGGCAATGCATTTATGTGTCACACAAAATTGGGTGTGGCTTTTACTGTAATTCTTGCTATAAGTCTTAAACCTGCTGGACAGGTCTCTGCTCAGTTTGGGGGCCTTAGGTGCACTACTTCTTAGGGAAGGGGTGTTTGACCAAGGTGGTGCTCCAGGCAACATGGCCAGTGTAACTTGGTTAAGATTGGTGAGCACCCTTCCTGTCCTCCCAGGCCTGGGCCTTGGCAGGGCACTGGCTGTCCCCAGAGAGCAGGGAAGGGCTGACCTTTGGGGTGCCTGGCCAGTCTGGTAACCTCACATGGATAAAGAAACTCCAGCTGTTGTGTTTCAGTTCTGAGCCTCTGGGTATGGCTTTGGAGGTGTAAATACAGCCAGATGTTTTCAGCTTCCCTGCTGAAGTCCCCAGTCACCAGAACAGCTGGGGCTTTAGCCCTCCCCTCCCATGTAGGGAGCAGAGAAGCGCATTAACAGGGCTCCCCTTTGTTTCCCTAATAGCACTCAGCCCTGGGGAGCCCCTGAGCCTCTGGGCAGCAGAGGCAAAAAGCCTTCCCAGAAAGGCCTCACACATAGGACACCTGGCTGGAAGGCCCAGCCAGCCCCTCTGGGAATGGAGAGATGGAGATGGCTTCCCTTAGCGGGCTCCTGGAGAGCTAGAGAGTCACGGTGCTAGAAGACACTGTCCCCTCCTGCCCAGCCAGGAGCTCTGCTTGAGCCCCTTTGGCTGCGTCTCTCCCACCTCCAGGCTCCGTCTCTTCCCCTGCATCCTGTTACCCGAGGCAGTTGTTGCAGGACAGGTTCATTCTGCCCTTCCTCAAACACAGGCTGTGTGTGTCACTCCTCAACACAAAACACCTTCCTCCCACAGCCTCCCAAGAGCTGGGATTACAGGTGCGCTCCATCATGCCCAGTCTCAATTGCAATCTCAGTGTGCCCTGGGGGCAGAGCTGGCACTGCAGGCCCTGGGATTGAACCCTCAGCCCCTGTGCCTGCTTCCAGGTGTTTTAATCCACTGAGCTTTTTTTTTTTTTGGTAGAACTGGGGATTGAACTTAGGCCTTTGAGCTTGCCAGGCAAGCAGCTATTCTACTGAGCTATCTTCATGGCCCTCCACTGAGTTATTTGGCTGGCCCTTGAAACAGCAATTTTTTGCTAACTTGCTAACTTACCCTAGCCTATGCGTAAGTTTGGAGTCCTCCTGCCTCAGCCTCCCAGAATGTGAGGATCACACCCAAGAGCCTCTTTTTTCATCGGTTCCCAGGAAAAATCAAATTCACCATTCATCACCAAGGAGTGGGGCTTCAGTGCCTTAGTAGTCCAGCTCTGCCTTCCTGGGCCCTATGTCTCATGTTGTAGACCACTGTCTGCAGCTTCCTCTGTACTGAGAGTCAGGAAGAGAGAGGCCCGGCTCGGTGTCCTGGCCCCAGTAAATGTCCCACTCAGAAGTGATGATGCTGTTTTTAATTCTTCATGAATTCCTTGTATCACGAGTGCGAACACTGACTCAGCCAGGAGGCCCAACTACCCAGAGCACCACCTGGATGTAAACTCCAGCACCCGTTCCATGTTCCATCGTATGAAGCTCCTAACCTGTGGGCAGGACAGGCAGGGCCTGAGGTCCTCAGAGCCCAGAGCAACCCCAGAACACGCCCCCTTACCTTCTCCCCATGTGGGACACCTGTGGGTGTCCAGTGGCCCCTCAGGAGGGCCGAGGACATGGCACTTGGAATGGGTACCAGCAACACCCCATAGAGCCTGGACTCCATCTCACCCCAGCTCATCTCAGACTCCAGGTCCACAGAGCAGGCCCCATGCAAAAGCCACTGGCCAGCTCTCAAGTGCGGACACAATGGTCTGCCCCAAGGAGCTCTGGAAAGGTGCCTACTTTTACCCGTGTGACAAATGACAGTCAGACAACTTCATGAGCCCCATGGGTCACTTCATGACTCCAGGGTCATTGAAAGTGGGCAGAGGAATCAGAGGCCTCTCTGTGCAGAGCCTGGGTCAAGGGTGGGGCGCATGTCCTACCCAGCCACTGGCTGGCTTTGGATGGGTATGGGGTCCATTGCACTCACCCCAGAGTGTGGTGGGTTTGCCCATGGTCCCCAGCACGCCCCACACTGTGGACATCAGGCAGGAGAGGCACAGGGCACATGTCACTGTGGCTTGGGGACTGTCTTACATCACTGAGTTTATTGCCAGTGGGGCCCACATGGTACTCATTTCTGTACCCTTTGCAGGAGGCTCTGTGCCTGGCTCATGCCCCGCACGTGTTATTTATATGAATGAATGGGTGGATAGAAGAATGAATGAGTCTGAGAGAGTATAAATGAACACTAGAATTCTGTGTCCCCAAATCCACACACCGTCAAGCTGGACACAGTGGTGCATAGCACGGTGGTGCATGACTATTAATGCAGCACAGGGGAGGCTGAAACAGGAGGATCGCCACAAGTTTGAGTTCGAGTCCAGCCTGGACTACCTAGGGAAGTCCTATTTGGAAACAAACCAACCAACAAACAAACAAAAATCCCAATGCTTGGCACATCAAAGCTCTATAAAGCAGAGGCAGAGCTCATCCCACCCCAAGGCCCAGGCTTTGGCTGGTGGGACCCACACGTGTAGTGCTTACCAGGAAGCAAGCGTCAGGCTACTGGAACCACCATCTAGAATGTACCCTAGCCCAAGTCCAGAAGCCTGGGTGGGCGCAGGTTCTTGCAGTTTCTACTTCTGTCCCCTGGGCTGTTGGTGGTGGCCCCAGTGGTCAGGAATGGGGTAGGGTGATGAGCAGGGGGACACAGGTGGCCTCCCCGGCCTTCACCCTGAGCACAGCCAGAGGTAGAGGCTGCACAACAGGCAGTCAAGGGGTGGAGCTGCTGGACCCCAGGAGGTGACACCAGACACATGGGTGTCACAGGGTGTGGAAGAAAAAATAGAAAAAAAAAAAAACATGTCTGGAAACTTGCAGCAGGACGCCTGGTTTTAAACACTGGGTGTTCAACTGCATGCATCTCTGGTCCCCTGGCAAGTGTCTGGTGCTAACCCAGGCCTCTCCACACGTCCTCCCTCCCGAGCCTCCTTGCTTTCTGTTTGCAGAAAGGGACAGGAAGTGGACGGGATGCTTCTGGGGTTTAGCTCTGAGGCTGAACCAGTACCTCCACTGCTGTGTTTCCTGTGAGCACTGGAGAAGGGGACACAGACAGCCTGAGCCGTGCATGCAGTCTGGAGACTGGCTTCTTCCCGCAGACTGGAAAAAGGCGAACCGAATCAAAAGCTTTGATGGGCGAAGCCCCGGTGGGGCCAGATGTGTGGGGGGTGGGAGCGGCACAGGGCGGTGCCCTCCGTGTTCCGAGTTAGTTCCCGTTTCCTTTGGGAGCCCTGCAGACACGGCCTTCCCAAAGCGGCCTCCGAGGTGGCCTGTGAAGCTTTTGTCCCCAGCAGCAGAGGAATTTCTGCTCCGGTGGCTCCGAACAAGGCCTGCATTAACTCCGGGCCTGTGAGGCCCGCACGTGCGACAAAACCCAACGCCGTGTCCCAGCCCTCAGACAAGCACGGAAACAAACGGCGCCCGGATTTTGAAGAGTAGAATCATCCGATCAATGTCACTGCATACATTTACCTACCTCAGTGGCTATTCAGGGGCTCTTTCAAGGGGCATCAATAGAGACGGACCAGGCGACATCTCTATGGCAACCCCTCCCCCGAAACACGGTGGCGGCCACAGCTAGAGAAACGAGGTCCATTTGAAAAAAATATACACAAATATAACACGACTTACCCCAAAAGGCTTTGAAGCTCTCAGGACACAGGAGGCACTCACGACAGGACTCACGAGGTGGAGGGAGGTGACTGTATAGCTCAGGACCAAGAGTTTGCTCAAGGAATTAAGACCCTGGCCTGAGGAGCGCTGAAATATGTCAACAAAATTAACATCGCCTCTCCTTCCTGCTCTCCAGCTGGAGCCCTGCCGAGGACCTTATTTGAAGTGTCTGGCTTTGAGGGGATTGTTAGAGGAAGCAGAGACGGTGGGACCAACCAGTGGACGCAGCCCCTGCTGCAGGAAGGCCCGCCCCTCGGTGCTCTGGGGCGAGACCTGCTCTCTGGCCTCTTCTGCACCTCTTGTTCTGGACCTTCACATGCCAGGATGTAAGGACGGGGCGGCCTTCATGACCTTGAAATCAAAACCTTCCTGGGGTTTGGACAGAGGGAATTATGCATGAGAAAGCCTAAAAGAATACAAGTGCTTGGGAAGCTGAGGCAGGAGGATCGATGTGAGCTCGAGACCGGCCTGGGCTACAAAAGTGAGCTCAAGGCCAGCCTCAACTGCATAGTGAGACCCTGTCTCAAAAAAGACAAAAAAAAAAAAAAAAGAATACAAGTGCTAAGCACGATGGTCACCCCAGTCTCGACCCGGAAAGAAAGACAAGACGAGTCAGTCCCTTGCATAGGATTCACCGCTCTGAGGTGTCCAGTGCCATAAGAAGAAACCGGTCACATTGCATCAGTCTTTCCAACTGTCAGAAAGGACCTGAAGCCAGGCATGGTGCCACACGCCTGTCATCCCAGCACTCGGGAGGCTGGAGGAGAGCACTGCCCAGAGTAGGAGGCCAGCCTGGCTCTAGAGTGAGTTCAAGCCTGAGCTACAGGTGAGACCCCGATCACAAGAAACAGACACACAAAAAAGGAGCAACAAAGGCAAGCAGTTTTTCATCTCTTCCTCTGTGTTTTAGAAGAGAGCTGGGAGAGACACCAAGACCGAGGTGCCAAGGAGCACAGTTCCCTTGTCAGCCTGATGTCTGGGCATCTCAGGCCAGTCGTTAACCCTGTTGGTCCCTCGGCTCCTACCACTTCCTGTGAAACATGTCAACTGTTGCAAGGAAGATTCCAAGGAGCGTGTGGTTTATGTACTGTATATCCTGTTGCCCCACGTGAGGAATAAATTAGCTGTAATAGATGAGAGTCAGGTGGAGGATGGGGGGCTGCAGTTCCAGCGACATCAGCCTTGTCTTCTTGAGCTCAGGACAGCCTGTGTCAGGACACCTGGGTGGTGGGGAGGCCGGGGGTGGCGCCTGCAGGCATGCTGCTCTCCGATGGCCCCCCTTGTGTGGCTGCTCAGGTGTGCCCGGAAGTGCTGTGGGGAGCGCTTCCCATTCACGCACCCTGACCACTGCCCTTACCCCAGACCTGATGGGTGCCTCAGATTCTGAGCCTGGCAAATGATTACTCATGCATCTGAGCATCTTTGGCTCCAGAGGTGTTTGCAGATTAAGATGCATTTTATGGCACAGCAGAGTCAATGTTAGCTTAACGATAGCCCTGTGAAGTTGTGCCCTGATCTAGAGTGGGAGGCCCTGTTGAATGCAAGTTATGTGCAATGGCCTCCCACCCTCGCTGCCGGAGGCGGAGTCTGACCAGGCAAAGAGGCAGCCTCAGAGCCAGCATTCTCTTGATGGACAGAAGACTTGCTTGCAACCCTGTGTCTTGCGCTTTATTTTTCCTTTCTGCACCTACTTCTCTTAGGTGGAGTTTCTGGCATTGGAGCCAGGCGTGGTGGCGCGTGCCAGTAATCCCAGCACTCGGGAGGCTGAGGCAGGAGGATTGGTGTGAGCTCGAGACCAGCCTGGGCTACAAAAGTGAGCTCAAGGCCAGCCTGAACTGCATAGCGAGACCCTGTCTCAAAAAAAGACAAAAAGAAAAGAATTTCTGCCATGATCTGTGCTTTAGTTTTCAGTAGCCACAATAAAAAAATCACTTTTTTGTTGTTACTAAGGAATTGAACCCACGGCCATCGCCAGCCCTTTGATGGCTGGCTGGGTTTTAGCTTATTATTCATGTTTTCAATACATGCATTTTAGAATCATCTTGGGCATGGGTTTCTTTACATAGCACAGCTTGATTCTTGTCTAAATCCTTTCCCCTCCTTTCCCTCTCCCTCTTCCTCCAATTTCCCTTTCGTTCTTACTGATGCTATGAACCTTAGCTTGAGCAGGAGCATATAATGTTCACATTCACTGAGGTTATCAGGCTCCTGTGCACGGCACCTCTGTATGCTACTCCCCCTCCCCTCTTCTGTATCCTTCATCCTGGTCTCTTAGGCCCTTCCCCTATTATAAGGGACCCATCCCCGTCTACCTATCCCTTTTTTTTTTTTTTTTTTTTTGTCTTTTTGAGGCAGGGTCTCAATATGAAGTTCAGGCTGGCCTTGAGCTCACTTTTGTAGTCCAGGCTGGTCTTGAACTTTCACCAATCCTCCTGCCTCAGCCTCTCAAGTGCAGGGATTACAGGCGTGCGCTACCACGCCCGGCTGTCTACCCATCCTTTATCATCTCTTTGTACGTGGCCGCACGCAGATGAGAGAGCCCATGCGGTGTTCAGGCTTCCGCATCTGGTTGCTTTCCCTCAATGTTATATCATTCAGGTGCTCTCATTTCCCTGCCGTCTCACATTCGTCCTCCTCTAGAGATGAGGAGTATTTCCCAGAAATCATAGAATAAAATTTCCAAACCCTTTCTCATTTTTTTTTTTGTTTTGTTTTTTGTTTTGAGACATGATTGTAGCAAGTCACTAAGTGGCCCATGCTGAGCTCAACCCTGAAATCCTCTTGCCTCAGCCTCTGAGCACTTTGGGAACACAGGTGTGTGTGTGCTGCCACAACTGGCTGGGAAGGTCTTAAAGTTAAACAAATTAGATCACTAAAATCATTCTCTATTTTTTAAAAAAATAACTTTATTTATTTGTTTGTTTATTTATGTTATGGCCGGGTCACCCTGCCCTGGGAATGGGGCTGATGCAGCATGTGATTCTGGAAATGGAATCCCAGTCTCTGTGGTTGCCTGAGCTTCCTAAGCAGGTGCTTTAGACCACTGAGCCATCTCGCCGGCCCCTCAAAATCATTCTTTATGGTGGCCTCTATATTCCAAGACAAGCAACTCTTAAAATTGTATTAATGTTATTAAAATACTCATTTTTGTATCTGTCTGAGATACATAAATATGAACTGTTAGTAATTTATACTGATCTCTATTTCATCTATAACCAATTTATTTTATTTTATGTTTTGTCTTTTTGAGACAGGGTCTCACTATGCAGCTCAGGCTGGCCTTGAGCTCATTTTTGTAGCTCAGGCTGGTCTCAAACTCACACTGATCCTCCTGCCTCAGCCTCCCAAGTGCTGGAATTACAGGCGTGAGCCACCATGCCTGTCTTCTATAACTGATTTATATGTGTCTTGTAATTTCTACAAAGGCTGTAAAATGTACATGAGGGCTTTAACCCTTCAGTGAAGTTTAGAGGAACCGTACACTTAAATTGAAAAACAATGACCTTAATTTTACTTTATGATTTTTATTTCATTTTAATAAATTCTCTCTCCAACCTTATTACAATATAACACTACCATAACCTGGATTTGTTTAAAGGCTGGTATTACATTTTGTAGAATCATGACAAGGTTTTAGCCCTTACAATGTTTTTTTTTTTTTGTCTTTTTTGGGACAGGGTCTTGTATGAAGTTCAGGCTGGCTTTGAGCTCACTTTTGTAGCCCAGGCTGGTCTTGAACTTGCACCAATCCTCCTGCCTCAGCCTTGTAAGTGCTGGGATTACAGGCGTGTGCCACCACACCTGGCTGTATAATGTTATTTTTTTTAAAAAATGAAATCATAATTATCTGCATTTTTACTAGGTTGGGGATTGTTTTCAGGCAACTAAAAAGGAAGAGGTAGCTGGTTCTGCTCTGATGACAGTCAGTGCTGTCAACCAGATTTTCCACCTTGCACTCTGCAGCAAAGCTGAGGACTGCTGCCGGCTGCAGAGGATCCCGTCCTTCACAGCATTCTCCACTCGATTCTGAGCGTGGCAAACGATTACTGGTGCATCTGAGCATCTTTGGCTCCAGAGGTGTTTGCAGAGCAAGATGCATTTTATAGCACAGCAGAGTCAATATTAGCTTAATGATAACGCTGTGAAGTTTTGCCCTGATCTCGAGCTGCTTTGAATGCAAGTTTTGTGCAGCGGCCTCCCACCCTCGCTGCCTGAGGCAGAGTCTGACCAGGCAAAGAGGCAGCCTGAGACCCAGCATTCTCTTGATCAGCAACAGACTTAGGAAAGAGGGATCAGCTGGAGAGATAACTCAATGGTCTAAGTGCCTGCCTGGCAAGCACAAGGAACCAGGTTTGATTCCTGGTACTGCCTACCATGCCTATCCTGAAATCCAGGGCCTGGGATCCCAGCACTGGGGAGGCTGAGACAGAAGGATCACTATGAGGCCAAACTGGGCAGCGAGACCCTGTACCAAATAAGTAAATAATAGATAGGAAGGAAGGAAGAATGAAAGAAAAAGAAAAAGGAAGAAAGAAAAAGAGAAAGAAAGAAAAAGAGAAAGAAAGAAAGAAAGAAAGAAAGAGAGGGTCCGTCCAAGCCTGTAATCCCAGAGAAGCTGAGGCCAGAGGGTCACAAGCTGGAATCCAGCAGCTTAGGGCAGCTTCATGATTTAGCAAGATAAAAAGGGCTGGGGTATAATTAGTCCAGTCTCTGGATCCAGCCCCCCCACCATCTGTCTTTGAGCGCAGATTTCTTGCCTGACCTTGAGCAGAGAAGAGTGCTCCGGGCCTTTCTTCTCTTACCTTTTCTTTCTTCTGCTGACAGGTAAATGGAGTGGATGTCACTTTTACTTAGGGATGACACATAGATGGCCCAAAGCCTCCTGTGCCATAGGTTGCTCTTGGGAAGTGACTGGCTCAGGGGCCATGACACTCCTGGTCCACACATGAATGGTCTGTCAGGAGGTGGGTTGGGTAGAAGAAGGGTCCCTGGGGTCAGTGGACAGAGCTGGCCACAGAGTCCAGGCATAGTAGCCTATGCCTGTAATCCCTGCCCTGGGGAGGCTGAACACAGGAGGATCATTGTGAGTCTGAGCTGCATAGTGAGGCCCTGCAACAACCAAATGCATTAAAAAATAAATAAGTAAATGAATAAGTAAATAAATAAACTTCTCTTCCTTAAAGTGTGCCCAGGTATTTGTGTCAGAAACACAGAGTAGCCGGGCGTGGTGGTGCACGCCTGTAATCCCAGCACTTGGGAGGCTGAGGCAGGAGGATCGATGCGAGTTTGAGACCAGCCTGGGCTACAAAAGTGAGCTCAAGGCCAGCCTCAACTGCATAGCGAGACCCTGTCTCAATAAGACAAAAAAAAAAAAAAAAAAGAAACACAGAGTAAGTGAAGACTGGCACACAAAGTGGGTACTGCCTACTGATTAGGCAGGGTAGGTGGGTAGGAGGGTACTGCCTCCATAGGCCATCTGTCCTATGGAGGTGTGTATGTGTGTGTGTGTGTGTGTGTGTGTGTAGCACTCTCACAGAGTCATCACTGGGTACATG
>PVJA010016019.1:0-44161 GCA_004027025.1 Myocastor coypus
AAAAAGAAAAAAAAAAAAAAAAAAAAGGATAGACAATGGGGCCTGGGTAATAGCTCCGTGGCACAGGTGTGCCTGCCTGGCAAGTGCAAGGCTGTGAGTTTGAACTCCGGTCCCCCACATGCACACAAAAGAAAAGGATAGACAATGTCTCCTTTGGAATACACATTCATATTTGGAAGGCACTGCAGAATTACAAATGGCTTGACTTATGCTATTAGGGAATGCGAGCAATGAGAGTCCTCCACTGAGATACGATCATGTGAGGAACCTCTTATGTAAATAATTATTTTAAAGTTTTCAGATAAATGTACAACTTGAAATGAACATTTACATAAAAATGAACTGGAGAAGTCACTTGGCTTGCTCTGAAAGGCCGGTGTCACCCTGACTTGTTCTGTGAAATGGCTATGACGGAACGAGTTTTGGGCCCATAGTGAACACAAGAGTAGCGATCCACTGCTCAGAAACTTGGCCTGGGCTGATTCTTCATAAAACTTAAAATACTGCACAGGGGAGTTATAACAGAAGTTTTAAAATCTGTATGTTGATATGACAATCCAAACCACAAATATCCTTTCTGTTTCTGTCTGTTGGTGACTGAAGTGCCCTCCCATATTTGCTTTCCTCTTGGCGTGTCTCTCCTCTTTTACTTAAGAATGTGCAGACAAATAAATTCCTATCTGCACAGTATCAGGCAGGGTACCACGTCCAGCACAGAATTTTAGTTTTAAGTACCGCGACCGTCTAATTTCATCACTGCACACCCACGACGCTGCTTTTTTTTTTTTTTTTTTTTTTTTTCCTACAACGCCCTTCACTTTTACTTTCACATTCTGCAAAATTGATTAGTGCAGAAGGGGTGGTGACTGGCTAATGGGATGTCACAGAGAACTGTGGCAAAGAGCACAGGTTGGGTTACTCGGTTCTCAGTCTTCTCATATGGAAATGTCACTTACGAATATCCTTCCATCGCTGTGAAAATTAGTGGGGTTGATATGGGCAGTATGCTAAAGATCAGTTCGTTGAAGAGATAGCTGCACCCCTGTGTGAACTGCAGCCTTAGTTAAGTCAGCCAAAAGCCAAAAGCGTCCTAGTCATCTGTGAACTCGTACGTGGACTATTGCTCTGCCTGCAGTGGAACGCAGTTACTCCCAACAACGTGGGTGGAGCCGGAGATCTTCTCACATGAAACAAGCCAGGTGCAGAAAGGCAAATTCGGTAGCCTCTTACTCCTGCGTGATGCCTAATCCCGTCAGCTTCATAGGAGCTGAGAGAAGCACAGGGGAAGATCGGGGAGGGAGAGCAGAATCACCTCACTCGTGAACCCCAAGTCATGGTTAGAACAGAGCTGCGAGTTCTGCTGCACTGGGGTGCAGTGGGGAAGCTGCAGAGAAGCACTGTCGACCTCAGGTTTCAGGAGCAAGGAGGAAGGAATTGCAAAGCTTTTACTGTGAAAGGTGATGAACAGTTCAGGTGATGAACAGATGCATCAGAATTGATCTGAACTTTATTGATTGATTACACATGTACTGAACATGATTACATCATGTGTTACCACATAGGCACATATAGTATTTTTGTTGTTGTTTAAAATAAATTTAAAGAAAATAGTACCTGATCTACAAATGCTATATAACTATTCTTACTGGTTTGGGTATTGTTGTTGTTGTTGTTATTATTATTATTGCTATTATTCCACATTCCACCATTTTATATGAAGTGATCATATACCATTTCTGCAATTTATTTATTTATCTTTTTTTTTTTTTTTTGTATTTTAGGGAAGGATCTACAGTGTGTTCAGGGTCTCACTACTACAACAGACTCAGTGATCCGCCTGTTTACAGCCTCCCAAGAGCTGAGATTATAGGCGCATGCCACCATGCCCAGTCTTAATTGTCATCTCAGCCCACCCCGGGGGACAAGGCTGGCACTGCAGGTTTTTTCTGCCATTATTTTGAGAAAAATGTGATACAGAAAAGAAAATGATGGGGAAAATCTCTGCATCACGTACTGTTAGGGTTGCACGGTTCAATCATTCTTTCACTGCACAGGGAGCACGGGGTGCAGACAGAGCTCCGCTATTTACTGTGGGAGATGCCACAGAGTTAAAAAGGCTGGGAGTGTCGTCCTGGTTGCTCTACCTGCTCTAGTGTCGACCTGAGAGGGGGCTGGGTAAATCACGATCAGATTCTTAGCTTATTAAAACACACTCCTCTTCAGACCATGGGATTCTAGGCAGAAATTATCCAAGATTCACATAGCTGTTCAGGGAATCAGGCTGCCCTTTGGAAGAGCAGTAACTATTTTACGGAAGGATAACTCACTTGGAAGCTTGCTTCCTTCCCAATTATCTTCGGGTAAATGGAGATGACAGAATACGAAGGGGCATGCAGTGGCTCATAAAGTCACTACCATAATTACCTACCTTCCCAAATAATGAAGAGAAACCAAAGATCATTTCATTACCTTCTCATAAAAAATAAGTCATTTCTGTCAAAAGCGCTGCTCATCACATAGTTAGCAAGGGTTAGAATTCCTTGTCTTCTGATCTTTCTGAAATGATTAAAACCTTTAACCAAGTTATAAAAGCATCTGCATGTAAGTGTATTATTCCTAAACTCAGCATCTTTAGCAATCTGTAGTTTTCTCTCTTTTTATGTACTCAGAAACATTTCCAATATTTGTAGACTTGAAAGAGCCATTAGGTTAAAAGGCAAGCCTTGGGCTGGGAAGATAGCTCAGTGGTCTACGTGCCTGCCTGGCATGCTCAAGGAGCTGGGTTCAATCCCGCCAGCACCACATGCCCAGCAGGCCCTGGAACCCTGGTCACACCCTGCCACCCTGAAAGTGGACATGGTGGTGCATGTCTGCAATCCCAGCACTGGGGAGGCTGAGACAGGAGGGTCACTATGAATCTGAGCTGCATAATGAGACCTTGTAGCAAATACACAAGCACACAAACACATAAATAAATATAAGGCTAGAAGCCAAGTATGGACCAAATCTCTATTAGGCCAGCAACTACATGTCTAGCCAGGATTACAAAGATGACTAAGACCACACAAGCATAAAGTAAATAGCAAATTAGAATGAGATTTCTTTTTACAGCTGGAAGCCATTCTGATATCCTTTCCAAAATTGCAGAAAATGAGGGGGCACCAAAACTAGAAACCAGTAGGCCCAGAGATGATTACTATGGGAAAGGCCCACAACTATTTACCTAATGATTCCCAGGGGCCGTCCAAGGAAGAGGAAAGAGAAGGCTGAAACCGCCCACCGCACAGAGACACTGTGATGAACCAAAGAAAAATTCAGCTCTTCACTTTGAAAATAACTTGATATTATTCCCCTTGAATTTATGAGTATTTGGTTTTTAACTGGTTTCATGAATCTATTTTTAAAATACCAACAGCTAATTAAATTTAACAAATGAAAGCATATTGTCAGCAGTAATATTTGCATTTTCATTTTTATTATATTAGTATTACTTAATGTTATTATATTTACTTTATTATTTAGTTTTATTCTGTTTCTGGAAATATTTTCCCACAAATCCATAAAGGAATGTCTCAATGGGATGTAATACATAAATTTCAGGGTGGAAGACAAATAAGCACAAGTTTTATACATGATGCTTAAAGCCCTGTTACCACTGTAATGGTGTATAAAGTAATTATTTAAATGTCAAGAAGAAATCAAAGGATAGTTCAACATTTTGACCTGCAAATGCCCCTCCTTCCTGAAGTATAGCTATTGCTCCAAAGCATCTATTTAAATAATAGCATAACATGAAATAGTAGCATGAAAAGGTATCATCACAGTATTATCAGTTTGGTCCTCTAAAGTTTTCATGATATGAAAATAGCTGTCTCCTACGTTCCCATTGGCAAAGTAAGGACCTTGAAAACCCAGCCTTTGAGTTACCTATAACTTAACTTTCTAAGAATCTAAACTTCAAACACACAGGCAGCTCTGCCTCCCTTGCACATAGGCTGCTGTTGACCAGGCAGGTTACATGAAAATCTGCATACAGCTCTGTGCTTTTAGGAACTTGGCAAGGCATTTGCAGGTAGGACAGTACAGGGCCGAGTTATGTGTCAAGACCAGGCAGAATGCGATGCATCTTTCATTTGGCTGACGGGAAATGTCTCTACAAGTTTCCCCACGTTCACTGGTATTTTTCTGCTTGTAAGAAGGCTTACTAGCTAAGACTGTTTTCATAGTAGTTTTATAAACATGGCATTGATTTTCTGAATTACACCTCAGGGCATACTTCACAGTACAAACTTAATCGCGACCTCCTTTTGAAATGCAAAATAATACGTGCTTGTTCTTGCTCTGGTGACTTTAAATCACTCTGGAAAGGGTCATAGCCTAGTCTTCCAGGCTTTCACAGGAAACAGAAGTGCGTGGAACAGCTTTTTTCTAAGAGAGGCATGATGCCATCTAGTGGTCAGATTGGAATCCCACCGGTGCATTTCCCTCCGAGATTCTGTATTCTACTACAGTATTACAGTTGGATCACAAAACAAAATTGAACTAAGTAAAATACTGTACAATAAAATTTTCTTGGCCCAGAAATAGCCTACTTATTTGCTACATATGGCATCCAAGTTTTTACTGAAAATACATATCGGCATTCTCTCTTTCGGTCTATTTGTATCTTCAACTTCCCATTAATTTAACTGTATAATTTCCAAAATAAATGATTTTCTATACGATATTTAATTTTAATGAACCAGATGTTTGCCTCACTAAACATTAATGCGGCCTTTTAAGTGTATTTATTGAAAAACATTTCATGTCATTGACTCTAAACGATGCCTTGCTATGATGCAGCCTAAATTGTTGAACACTTAAAATTCAGAGGAAACACTAAGATGAAATAAATGGCATGCTATTGAAAGATTAAAACATTATTCAACATCAAGCCAGAAGCATTCTTCACTGTCAGGACAAAGCACTTGCTCTTCATCTACTTTAATTATAGCCAAGATACTCTTCTTGCCCGAAGAGTGTTAGAGGCTTCCGCTGTCCCAGTGACGTGCGTCGGTGTTCCCTCCTGTGGAAAAATTCCACTGAGAAAAAGACTCTCCTAGGGTTTATACTTCTCATCTCCACTTTCTCTTCTCATCCTTTCTCTAACACTAGACCAGTTTTAGCATGTGGAAACTCTGAAAAACCAATTAACTCTTGCTTATATGTACCACTGAACGACTTGCAGAGGTTGTACTTACACTGGAAAAAATATCCTTTTTCTATGATTTTCTGCACTTCTGTGCTGCTCTCTCTACCTGTGACACAATGACTTATTTGGTATTTGGGCTGTTGCTTTCAAAACGGCTTAGAATTTTGAGAATCCACACCCAGATAAGCTCATTCCTGGGCTGTGCCTCTAATAGGTATTATACTAAATGCACCATCTGATAAACTGACCAAAAGCATGAAGGTAAACAGCTCTTATTGCTACATATTTTCACAAAAAGTAGTCTTAATGTTGCATAAAAAGGAGATTTAATCATGTGACTAAAAGCGTTCACAGTTTAAATCATGCTTTTGCCATTGTAGGCAGTGAGCCATGGGGCATAGTTTAATGTAGTGTAGCGGCATGGCCTGGTAAAGCACCCTACCCTCAGATACTGTGTGGAAAATTTCCCCAGTACTAATAATTTCCAGCAACTCCTTAGTAAGTCATGGTGTATAAGTGTCAATATTCGACACACCATAGCTCTATTTGCTGTTCAACTATCAGATGATAATTTTCAATGAGAATGTTCAAATATTCCATTTCTTACTATTCCCCAAATATTTAACTGTTCTGTTGCAAACAGATTTATCTTTTTCATATAGTGCTGAATTTTGACTTAAGACGGTGAACTAATATTAATACTCTTTAAGTACAACAACATCTTAGAGTTGGAATAGAATCTTATGTTTTGGCCAACACATTCATCCAAATCAGCTATAAAGCATTACTACAGAAGCTACAAATATATTTTTTTAACTCAGATAATTCTGTTATCAAAGTTATCATGATTCCTATCCCTTATGTAGGCTGTTTAAAAACAGGAAACATCAGTGGGCTTTGGCAACAAATTCAGCACTAATGAATTTGCTTAATGAGCAGAAAGGAATTTTGGAGCCTCAGCCCTGGGTGCATCTTTGGCTCTTCTACTTTCTGTCTGAGCCAGTTACCAGCTCTGTTTCCTCTAGTGCATGTGCAGATGTTCTGTGCACATTTGGACCACCTAAAGTTCTGATTGTGGTACTCATAGCTCTTGAGAAAAGAACAATACTTCTCAAAGTAATCATGTAGTAACTATTAAGAAACACATTTGGGAATGGCGAGATGGCTCAGTGGTCTAAAGTGGCAAGCTTAGGAAAGCTTAGGCAACCGCAGGGACCACGGTTCCATCCCCAGCACCACATACTGTGCCAGCCCCACCCCCAAGGCAGGCTGAGCCAGCCATAAAAGAAAGTTTTAAGAGATCATAGTCTGGCCTACCAAGATCTAAATTTAGAAGGATTTGGAAGCTGAATTGAGATATCAAGTGACAGGTCTAGTACCACAAGCATGCACTTTTGTTTTGTGAAATGGGACATGAGTTCTATGCAAATAATGTGTAGCATGCATGACACTCACCAAATAAAGAAATATAATCAATTGGAAAGTTTTTTTTAATTAGTAATTTCAATACATCTATCTATATAGTTCATAGGTTCTGGCCAGAGTATAAATTGTCAAATTATTATGGTGGTCACCTGACATGGTTGAATCCCCAAAACAACAGCTTGGCTTCCTAACGACTACTTCCTTCACCTTCCTCGCCCCAGTCCTGGATACCTACCCTGCACACACAACAGAGCACCTAATCGGCTCCCTGCATGGAACTAAACCCACCCCTCAAACTCCAGCCCTAGCAAAAAGTCCACAAAGTGTCAGCCTTCCTTCGTCTCAGGTCAGAGAACCCCCATGTCCCTGCTGTTGATCCTCTCCATGTCTTCAGAATCCATAAAGTACCCCCCCCACTCCCACTTTTATTTCTGCTTCTGTCATGCCCCACTGAAGAACCTAACAACAGCTTTTGTACTTGAACAGTTCCCTGAAGACTCAGTTTTATAGGTAGTGTTGCTTCTGAGCTGTCTCATATTTCGGCACCTTTCTTGGATTTCAAGGGGCCAAAAGCCCTTATTCCTTTCTTCTTTTCTTTAGTCAGCAGCTATCTATGAGTGACCTCTCTGCAAGGCACAGGTTTAAGAGTGGTGTACTTCGGTTGTGTTAAGCAGATTATACCTAGGGCCATAGAAATTTTGTGATAAACTAATGAGCCAGCAGAGAGTATAGAAGTGTTTAATAATTGCAGAATACAAAAGCCATGTTCTTTATATGAAGCCAAACACTTCTGCGTAGAAGCAGAAATTAGGCAGAGTTTGAGTATATATCAAGCCTTCTCATTAAATAAAGCATGCAACTATTTAAAGGAGAAAATGAAAAGAATAAAGAATTGTTATCTTGGCAAAGACATCAATCTTGTGAATTGAAGAAAGTTATTTGGTGAGTATGTTTTTAAAAACATCAGTAACTATGTTCATCTATGCAGAAAGTCATAGTTAAAATATAGGCATTATCATTCTAAGATGCATGCGCAGGAAGACACACACACTGGATGGACCACATCAAACTTCTCCGCACAAATTTGCAGTGTTCTGCCCATGTTTTAAGTGACCCGCCCTCGGCAGCTAGTGATCTGACCACTCTCGGCTCACCCTCACAGAGCACCACCTAACCTGGATATAGCCATTCAGACACTAACAGAGACAGCCGCCAACCTGCAGCACAGGGGACAGGTGAGCCACGTCCTGCTATTGGAAGCCACGGCACACTAGTGACAACGTTCTAAGACAGAACACCAGTGGTGAGAATTGCTCCAAATACAAAGTTCAGCCAGACAGCTTCTTTATCCACTATAGTCAGAAGTGACACTCAGGCAATGCTGTGTGATGCTAAGATTCTTACTGTCAAAGCCTAACCTAACAAAGAGAAGCGTGTCTACTGCAATTACAGTAAGGGTGTCCCATAAGAGACTTAGAAAGAGAAAAAGGCCTCTGGATTAGTCCTGAGCCAACTAAGCATTCCAGAGATGGAAGCTGCTCCAGGGTCCCTCCCACTGAGAGCTGCTGCCTGTTAATTTATCGGTGTCCCTGGGTCACACTGTTCACACTCTAGCACAGTCTGATACTTATCTATACTAGACTTCAGTGCTTGGGCCACTAAAAACCTTATTTGCCAACTTATTCTGGAGTTCTACTAAGCATATAGTAAGGGCTCCCTGCCTGGCAAATAAAATAAATGGATTCTGGCATGGTTGCTTGAAACAGCGGCACCTGTGAGACCAGTCATTGCCATGCCGTTAACCTTCAGGAACTCATCAAATAACTTCAACTCAGTACCAAACAAGTTAAAAAATAGTCTCATTTTGTTTTTAAGAAACATACAAGATTGGGGCCTGGCAGGATGGTTCAGTGGACTAAAGCGCCTGCTTAGGAAAGCTTGGGTGGCTGCAGGGACCAAGGTTCTCTCCCCAGCACCACATGCTGCGCCAGCCCTGCCCTGAGGGCAGGCTGAGCCCACCATAAAAGTAAACAAACAAACAAACAAAAGTTCTGAAACAAGAAAAAAATAAAAAAAACCAAAAAAGTTCTAAAAAAAAACCATACAAGATTAAATCAAGTTCATAGTAGATAATTTTTACTATAATATTCTTTTATAAATTTTATTGGTAAAGCAATGGTAGTATTTTTAAAGTTTCTTGAAGTGTAAATATAGACACAAGGAGATAATACTGTATTATAACTCCAAACTGTTTCCACAGTTTTAGTATAAATACATAAACATGTGTATAGAATTACATAATGGATAGCATTGTCACCAATTGAAAGCAAATATCAGTTTATAAATACCTAGAGATATCACAACTTTAAATAGTAAATTCTTAGTATATATCCACCCTCATCTTAATTTTGACTGTTGTTAATCTATTGGTAAGCATCAACATAAAATTATCTTCATTCACTTCTCTAATTATTATTGCCCAATTATAAAAGGTAATTGCTACATCTGAAGAGCAGGAACATTTTGCCAGGAATGTTACAACTGCTTCTGTAACAACAGCCAGTTTATAGACTCTGAAATGTATGCGTTTTGACTCCTTGACCTTTTTTTTTTTTTTTTGCTTTTTGAGACAGGGTCTCACTATGCAGTTCAGGCTGGCCTTGAACTCACTTTTGTAGCCCAGGCTGTTCTCGAACTCACACCGATCCTCCTGCCTCAGCCTCCCAAGTGCTGGGATTACAGGTGTGCGCTACCACGCCCAGCTCTCCTTGACATTTTCTTGCATTGGTTATTGTCAATTTTTCTGACGCTACCAATCTGTCCCGATACATTTTCAAGGTAATTTGAGGAAAGCTATGGAAACACGTTTTATTCCCTTAATCTCTTTCCTCTACTATGGCAAGACAGTAATAATATAACTGTATTTATTGATAAACTATACTGTCAAATTTATTTATTGTTAAATATAATAATGTCTCTATTGTTAAACCATGATATTTATTAGTTGATTGGCTTGTCTTATAATGACATGATCATCTATGCAACTTTATGATAGAAAAAGTGATAACATTTAATTATGAAATTCCTAGCCCTGGAAACATTTTATGGATTCGTGCATCTAGGTGACATGGTAACTATGGATTGAAGAAAGGGTATCCTTCCACCCCAAACGAAATATGACTTAATATGATGTCAAATTATCACCTTGTAAAACATTTATTTAATTACAAAAGGAAAATATTAGTAACTTTACAATGAAAAGACCTGGCAGACATGCCATTTTAATCAACTGCTCAAAACCAGAACTGTCAGCCAGGTCAACAATAGCATGCACCTCTGAAGACAGGAATTTAGCTGATATTCTGGCTACGACGACATGATCTGCATTTTTATTCACAGCGAGAGACTAGGAAGAGTCACTGGACAAGATGCAAGTAGAGGATTGTTAGTAAGAAGAGGAACCTGGGATCAAACTCAGGACCTTGAGCTTGCCAGGCAGGGTTTTATGCCAGTAAGCTACATCCCTGGCCCTGTTTCTAATGTTTTTAGAAGGAAAATAAAATGATTATGGTTGACTACAATTAATTGCATGTTTCAAATTAGCTAGTGGATTTTTTAGATGTTCCCAACACAGAAAAATGATAGATATTTGAGGTGCTAGATATGCCATGCCTTCGATCTGATCATATTCTCCATAGGTGCTGAAACATTAAACTGCACTCCAAGCCGGGTGTGGTGGTGTATGCCTGTAATTCCAGCACTTGGGAGGCTAAGGCAGGAAGATCAGTGCGAGGTCAAGACTAGCCTGGGCTACAAAAGTGAGCTCAAGGCCAGCCTGAACTGTGTAGCAAGACTCTGTCTCAAAAAGACAAAAAAGACAAAAAAAAAAAAAAAATCCCCCAAAACTGCACTCCAACAATATATAAAATTATTATATATTCAAAAATACAATTTTTGAATGTATGGCCTGAGTCACATCCCAAGGGAACATAAAACAAATTCAAACTGCAGGAAAATCTCTTCACAGACTGAATGTTTTATGTTTCTTCCCCACTCTGAGCTCTTCACCAGGAGCACATGATGAAGCTAAGCCTTGCTGTGCTGGGGAGGGCCCTTTGCAAAGTCTTTAGGTCACAGGGCACAGGCCCTCATGAATGGGATTAGTGCCCTGAGAGGACAGCTCAGAGAATCTCCCTCCCCTTCCTACTGTGAAAGACACAGTGAGGAAATGGCCATCTGTGGGCCAGATGTCACCCTGGCCAGAGACAGAGTCTGCTGGAGTGGGCCAGCCACACGGACTTCCCCAGCCTCCAGAACTACAGAGTGTAGGTTTCTGCCAAGCATAAACCTTCCACTCTATGGGGCCTGGCAGCACAGCCCAATCAGATTGCATAGTTTTGAAAATAACTGACCATGAAAAATGTCAGCGTCATGAACAATAATGAAAGCCTCCAAAACTATTATAGTTGAAGGAATAGGAAACAGATGTCACAACTGATTGCAAAATGTAATTTTGTATTGTACCTTGCTAGAAAGAATGTTATGAGGAAAATTATTGAAATTTGAAATCAGGTCTGCACATCAGCTGGTAACATTTATCAGTGATAATTTGCTAATTTGGACTACTGAGCCATAGCTATTTAAGATAGATAATTCCATGTTTCCAGGAAGTCCGTAAGTATTTAGGTGGAAGGATAAAGGATAAAGGTTTAGAATTTAAAAAATAAGCAAGTGTGTGTGTGTGTGTGTGTGTATGTGGGTGTGTATGTCTGTCTGTCTCTCTCTCTGTCTGTCGTCTGTCTGAGCACAATTGGACGGAGAGCTGGATGGATAGGCAGTACCAATGAGAGAATGAAAGAGAAAAAGGAGAGGAGAGGGAGAGATGGACTAGATAAAGTAAATGTAATAAAATGTTAATATCTGGAACAACTTGGAGAAGAGTGCAGAGGAATTCTTTCAGTTCTTGTAATTATGCAGTAAATCTGAAATTATGTTGAATTAAAGTTTAAGATTAATTCCTTTGTTAGGGCAATGTAGATTCTTTACTTTCTTTAGGGCCAGTTATAATGAATTGTTCTAATAGGTTCATTTCTAAATAGCAACACAAATGTACACTTTTAAAAATTATGTACAGGTCCCAAAATTTATTTAGACTATGACCAACATATTTAATGGCCTGAAGTAGAAGAGACCACCAGAATGAACCATGCTTTGTAAAGCTATTATTTTCAACATTTTTAAGCAATTGTGTACAAATATATATATGTATATATATATATATATATATATATATATGTCACTAACATATATTATATATCATATATCAATATTATATGTGCTTATTCTGGGTCAGAATAAAATTAAATTTCTGTAGTTCATTATAAAACAATTCTGAAAACACTATACTTTGATTATTTTATCCTAACATCTTACTTTTACTAGTATGTCATATGCATGTATTAAAGTTATCGTGTTTCAATTCCTTCAAGAAACTGTTGATAAATGGGCCAGTGAGATAACACAAGGGTCTAAAGCACTTGCTTAGGCAACCACAGGGACCATGGTTCAATCCTCATCACCACGTGCTGTGGCAGCCCCACTCCAAGGACAGGCTGAGCTGGCTGTAACATAAATAAATAAAGTTGTTTTTTTATTTAAGAAAACTATTGATGAAAACTTCTGTTCTTTCCAGAAACTAGAGGAATGGCAGCTACTATTACAGAACTTATTATTCTCTCTTGCTTTCTTATTTTCTTCCCTTCTTCTTAGAGAAAAAAATCTCATGAGTAAAACCAAATATATCTTAGAAGTACTCATCAGTAAATGAAAATCCATGCTGAAAAATGACAATAATCTGTATAATTTGAGAAACCAGGGAATTCTGTAGTTTTTAACTGTGTCATACAATTTTCTCACTTTTTAAAGTTATTTGGCAGAAGCCGGGCGTGGTGGCTCATGCCTGTGATCCCAGCACTCGGGAGGCTGAGGCAGGAGGATCAGTGCAAGTTCGAGACCAGCCTTGGCTACAAAAGTGAGCTCAAGGCTAGCCTGAACTGCATAGCGAGACCCTGTCTCAAAAAGACAAAAAAAAAAAAAAAAAAAAGTTATTTGGCAGAAATGATGCGTAAAAGTTGACACATCCTGTAAGTTGACTGGGCTGTAATAGAAAGCATGAAGCAACGCAAAAGCAGCGTGGCGAGACCGTGGTAACGCTCAGAGCCATTAGTGAGGCTTGGTCGAGGAGGCTTGGAGTTATTTGCTAGCACGTGCTTACGCACAAACATATTGATTTATATGAATGCAAATTAACCTGGGTTTGGGGCAACGGCATGATATGCTCTTCTATGTTTGATATAATTAAATAGCGTGCTTGTTCTCACACCGTGAACTTTTGCTTCAAATGTTGTTCTACACTGACAAGTTATTCAGGAATGAAATAATTTCTCTCGTTTTGGTTGCGTTCTTTAAAATAAAAAGCCACAAGGTAGTCAGAGCACAGCTGAGTAGCAGGAGTGCCACCTCGGTCCTGGTGCAACCCCCAGAAGCCCAATCCATCTTCAGTGAATGAAAGTGAAGCACGGGTCATCGAAACTGTTTCATAAAATGGAGAAAATGCGTTGACCTTAGAGCTCCTGAGGGGGACAGTGGCGGAATCCTGCAACAGCTTCCTCAGCCACTACAGAGCACACTGCCCATAGAACCGCGCACTCAGCAGGGTTTCAGGCCCAAAAGGGAAGCTGCCAAAGTGTCTCCTCTCATTTGGGCTTTATACCTTAGCTTTATCTTATTTGATTAAATTATAATTTATGCATGCACAGTCCTTCATTATACACAGCAAATTTAAATATGCAGTAATTTTTTTTTAAGTCATCCCTTTGGTCTGTCATAAAGAGAATTACGTATTTGTGATTTACTCAGGCTCAAAGGACTTTAGGTACTGTGAATTGAATTAAATTAAAGCTCACAGAAAACAAGCCAAACTGCTTACCGAGAGCATGAGTTACAAAGAATCTGGCCTTAGGAATATTTTCAGACTCCCATGTCATGTGTCACCTCTCTGTAGTGCCCCCTGTCTGTGCTCCTTCGCGCTACCCAAGCCTCATACCCACGGCCCATGCAAACCCAGCCCCTGCCTAGCCAGTCCTGCTTCAAGACAGGCGGCCTAGCTGCAGCTCTTACTCCTTTCTTCTGTCTCCTTATATCTCTTTGCTCATACATCTAACGTTTCTATGCTGTATTTTAATTAATGACTTTACAGTGCTATCTCTCTCTCCCCTTGGAACATCATTATTTCTTTGGTTTTCTATAATCTCCACTCTACCTTAAGAGTGCAGCATGAGCAGTATCATTAAAAAAATAAATAAATAAAAGTTGTAAACCGCCACAGACAAGGCACAGGAGCATAGAATTCCAAGAGAAATTAATCAGTCCCAGATAATGTGCTATGCAGAATAATCTCCATGAATGAAATTATAACTGATTTGAACATGAAGAATGCCACATGGACCAGATACACCATGAACCAGGGTGCCAAAAGTGAGGGCAAAAAACACAAGTGACCCAGACCCAAGAGCCTCATACATGGCTATGAGAACGCTCTACGAACTCTAACGAGAGAGATCCCAGCTGGTCAAGAAGCAAGCTGCAGCAGCCTCTGAAATCCCTTGCCATGCTAGAGCAAGCCTCCTGCAGTCTGCTCTCCAGCATGATTGGCACAGCCGGGATACTGATTCCCCCCCCCAAATGGAACCACTCTGTTCATGCTTGAGGACCCCTACGTGGCTTTGCCCATCGCAGAGGGGGATGTGCCCACCCAGCACCATTCTCTCTCCACTCAGGATCAAGTTGGTATGGCGGTCCGAGGTGTCACCCAGCCCCCACGGGCACACTCACTGTAGTCACTGAGGAAGACTTTTGTTAACATCCTTATATGTTTCTAACTCCTTTTTAGCAACTGGTTATCTCTGCAAGACACAGTCTAAGACGCAGGGTACAGCATGTGTATGAGACAAGCGGTAGGATTTCAACCTGAAGAACGAATTGGGATGCTAACATGGAGGACAGCTGCTCAGCTCAACACTTTGCCTCAAGGAGGGATCAAGTTCAATTCCTTAACTCTCTGTATCATTGTAAAGTTTAGGAATGACAGGGATTTCCTTACTTTCTCTTGTCATTTGTTTCACAACTTAATCATCTTTCACATCTGACTTAGATCTCTACTAAGACCCTTGTGATTTAAGGTCATTTATTCCAGTTCAATTTTCTATACCAATAACTTATAACCCAATAGAGAAATACTAATTTGTCAGTTTGCTTATAACAGAAGTCGCCTCTATAATATTCTGCACACCTGCTCTTGCCTGATAGGGCCACTGGTCACTTTTTCCATCAGATATAAAATTATGTTCTATTAATCTAATAATGAAATATCTATTCATAATGCACAGAAAAAGCAATCCATTTTTTAATTATAAAAACAAAGGTTTGCATGTTTACTTCAAGACTATTTTTGATTCCTAGTTTAAAAATGCAAATTGTTTTATTCTAAAAACTTTCGGATATTTTTCTCTTATTGACAGAGAGGCCCAATCTCCACTTAGGTAGACAAAACCTAACGTTTTGTTCAATTTAAAATAATGACGTCTTTCGTTCTGCCAAAGGTTTGAAACTGGGCTGTAAAGCCCACGGGGCGCTGCTAACTCTCCAGGTTGCTGGCTGGATAACATGAAGGCGACTAAAGACTACAGTATGCGCTGCTACCCAACCCAGCTGGTCCAAGTATGCAAAGAGACAGGCACAGCGCCGGCACCAAGACTTACCCCTCTGCACCATGCTTCAGAAATGGGGATGTACTTACCTAAAACAGAAAGAGACATGACATTAGTGACATTGGCTGCAGTCGAGGCATGGAGCGACGCACACATTCTAGAACGCATTTACAGAATCTGCTCCCTCGCCACTGCCAGACCCAGTTCCAGAGTTTTATTTATGACACATAGGCCAGAAGGCACAAGTACAATGCATAGCTATTTGCTCCATAAATGGTATAAAGGATGCAGCTGCCAACTAGCCCAGCACTGTGATTTAATAACAGTGATCAAATAAATCTACCAAGCATTTCCTTGCCTGTCTGGCCCAGTACAGTCTACTACATTACATTTTTCTCATTTCTTCTTCAGAAAATGGAGGTAAGTATTATTATTATCCCTGCTGTAAAGATGAAGTAAGGGACGCTTTGTAAAGTTCATTTACTTGTCTAAAGTAACACAGCCAGAAAAAGCTCAGCTGGTTTTCTTATACAATTTGATTCCACAGCCTCTGTGCTGTGGCATTGCGCAGACTTTGTGTTATTTTGCTAAAACACAGCAGGGACAAAGATTATAACAATAGCATATTTTATCAAGTAATACAATACAAAAACAGAACTGATCACAATTTGAGTATATGAAAGAATAATCTAGAACAATGTTGGATACATAGCAGCTCTTCAATAATATCTGTTGAAAGAATAAAATAAGGAGAAAGAGATACAGATATTTAATATAAACTGGATGTGCCCTAACAAGGCTAGTATTTGCAAAACCAAGCACTGCACATAAAGTTTATTTCTTTCTCTCCACAGATAGTCAGAGAACATTGGTCTAGGGTGATTACCAAGCCATAATAATCACATTTTACTGAGTTGAAAGGTGATAACTGGCGACAATAAAGGGCCTGGCAGCTACAAGCAAAACACAGAGTGGCCCAACCTGAACAGCACAAAGATATCGTCTGTTTCCCAAGAAGCACTTAATGGGCCAGTGAGATAGCTCAGCGGGCTAAAGTGCCTGTTCAGGCAAGCACAGGGACCACAGTTCAACTCCTGACACCACATGCCATGCCAGCCCTGCCCTTAGGGTGGGCTGAGCAGACCAGAGTCCAGGCATAGTGGTGCATGTCTACAATCCCAGCGCTGGGGTGACAGAGAGCAAGAGTTTGAACTGCGTAGTGAGACCCTGCAATAACCCAATATATTGAAACAAGATAAAACAAAGAAGCACTTAAACACTCTGCTTTCAAATGGTTTTCTTCCAACTTTTGGTGCTTTCTTTGCAGAGATTCTGATTAAGAGCAAAATGTTAAAGAAAAGAAATAACCAATGAGCTCCAGATATGGTTTTATCTTATGAAATAAATTATATTTGAAAGAATATCATAAAATGAAAAAATATGCAAGAGCCAATAATCGAGATTCCAAATTCATGGCAGACACAACCACCACGTTATTCACAACATATGCAAAGACTCAACTTTATAATCATGCCAAGACTAAGTTGGCCCCTACAATTTTGAGTCTGCTTCCACAGGCTGGTTCCAAACTGAAGTAAACCAATGCAATAGTGAGGTGCTCTGGCCCCATGGGAGCTTTCAGCATGGATCTCATTTTAACACACATCAGATGAAGTCTTGGGGCCTGTGATAGTTTCTGCTTCATTCATCAGTATTATTTATATATTCATGTCACCTATTAAACTCAACTATTAAAATTAAACCAAAATAGGAAGACTGATAAAGTTTTAAGCAGTTTTATGTATGTGCTTTAAAATAAAATTGATGGAAATATAAAAGAAATCACTGGCATTTGAAAATTTTAGGGAAACAAAGGAAAATAAGTGTTATCCTGGATTCAATATTTATTCAGAAGGATAACTATGCTTTATGATTCCAAATAGGAATTACAAATTAGTTAAACTATCCCTTTGGGCTAGGGAGATAGCTCAGTGGCATAAGCACCTGCCTGGCAAGTGTAAGGTTCAGAGTTCAGTCCTTGGTACCACATACACACACACACACACACACAAAAAAAAAAAAAAAAAAAAATGATGCCTTTAGTTCAATTTTATAAGACCTTGGAGAGTTCTATGAGCATGTATATTCAGAAAGTCTTGATAATATTTATGCACATATATATATATATAAATAAAAACAATAATTACTTTTTTCCTCATATTGTTGTGTGATGATCTTAAAGTTCTAGTTATCAGATCTTTTACTGAACAGATAAAGGGAAAGACCTTGACTAAGATTGCTTTAATAAATCAGAAGTAGTCTGTGGATTAAGATTTACATTACCATTCCATTGAATATTGGAATCATGTCTAAAAGTTGAAGGGATATCTAAGTAAGACATCAAAGGTTAATGCCTAGGGACGCTGAGAAGTAGAGACAACTCAGCCATAGATAGCACTTGAATATATATTCAGAGGGGGGAAAGACTATGAAAAATGTTATACTTCTCATAGTTTTCCAAACAATAGCTTGGATAATTATACTGCTGATTTATGCTGGTCTATTGAAAGGAGCAGTTCATGCTTAAATTGTCCCCTTTTTGACCAATTTTGCATGCTGATATCTGGTAATCTGAGAAACTTATTTGCAGACAACAATATGCAATCTAACAACCACTGTTGAATTCCTATTGATACTTTTAGTGAAATTTGGTATCATTTCTAATGATTTTGTTTTTTACTATTCCTCTTATTCTCTTTTAAAACAAAATGTGTGGCTCAATTCTTTACCCTGCCCAAACTCAAAATCTATTGCTCATTCAGATTTTTTTTTTTATAAAAATTACATTACTTTACTGAAAATCTACTTGCTATATTCACAAACTCCCAATAGCTCATAATATTAATTCCTGTGGGCAAATATCAAAAGGCTGAGATGCACATACACTGCCCTTCTTTGCTGGGCAAATGATTAAGTCAGGTGTGGCAAAGTCTCTATCCATGGTTTTCTGTTCTGTCTATGTTTCCACTGTGTGGTGAACTCCGATCTTAAAGTTTTATCTGATCTCCTTTTTTTTTTTTTTTTTATCTTTTTGAGACAGAGTCTCGCTATGCAGTTCAGGGTGGCCTTGAGCTCACTTTTGTAGCCCAGGCTGGTCGTGAACTCACACTGATCCTCCTGCCTCAGCCTCCCAAGTGCCGGGATTACAGGTGTGCACCACCATGCCCGGCTCTAATCTTCTTTTGAATACAAAACATTCATGCATGAGACTATTAATGATTGATACAGGCGCTGGGGAGCGAGGAGGTAGCTCAGTAGAATAACCACTTGCCTGGAAAATACAAGGGTCTGAGTTCAATCCCCAGTTCCACAAAAAACAAAACAAAACAAAACCTGATACAAAACAACTTAAAATTAAGTTCCAGTAACATGGTAGAAACGTCAAGTGCTTGAGGATTAAAAGAAATGAGAGGATATTTCAGTTGCTGCGCAGAATTACAGTGATTGGTAATTAGATGTGAAACCGCCAGAAAAGCTGGAAGATTCCTGACAAGCTATGTGGTATCAGTACATGGTCATTGCAGTAGCACTCCCCCATGGAGATTTCTGGACTGGTGTAAGAACTGATTCAGGCAAAGCTGAGAGAACATCTGGAGGTTTGGAGGAACCAGGGGTCTCTAAGTGCTTCTGAGGGGTGATAGTCAACACTGTCCTATGCCTCAGTGATCATTTTGTCCTTCAAGTCACAGGCTGTTAATTCACTGTAACAAGTCAACTTCACATGAGTCTGCTTTTAATGACCCTGCACCAAGTCACTATTAGTGAATATTTTCTGTGGAATGATATTCAATTATTCACTCAAGAATTACTCATAGAGGATTAACTTTGTGCCCATCAGGCACACATAGCTACTCAAGTCACATGACCTTCAAATTAAACTCCTCAGTGACACCAACCTGAGATATATTGTAATTCAATGTCAGCCAACTGACTATATCAAATTACTGAAGCTTCTAGATAATCTGTTCCTTCAGAAGTCAACAAGCAACTCAAATCTCCATCTCATTTTTATGGAAAACCCTTCTGTACATTCAGATGCTCATGGTACAGTTGCTCCCTTAAGGCAGGAGCTACTTTCCTTGCTGCACAAACAGTATAACCAAGCATCGTCTCCATGCATACTCCATGGGAGGCACATGGCATGTTTGTTAAAATAACTGAATTGTTGCATTAGTTATTCCAGCATTGGTGGTGGTGAACCCGTGGCACTAGGATTTTTAATTTTTTAAGACAAAAGATTAATGTCTGGTGGGATTTTTTTTCTAAACTAAAAACAGTATTTAGGCTTCACTGCAGTGCTGGCACTTTGTGATAGTAATAGGTTTAGGGGTACAGTCTGGGGACTCCTCTCAAAGTTCACCATCACTTTTCTAGGTTAATCCTTCAGGCCAATGGCCAAGTCAATCTTGTTTATCCAGTACTAACTCTTAGTGTGAAGTGTATTAGACCTTGAAGTCTTTCAGATGACCTGCATACAATGGGGATGTATTTTAGAATAATACATTTTGATTTTATTCTAATTAAACTGACTTTAATTCGTATTTTGTTTCATTCCTCCACGTCACTAAAATTTGGACTGCAGGAACACTATTTAGAGACCACTATGTCCTAACAATTTTAGTTGTTGTCTTCCTAAATAAAACAAGCATGATTCAACTGTGTATAGAAAAGAAGAGTGACAATTTCAAAAGTGTCTGACATTCATTCCTCACTCTGGGGATGCTGGTTTATGTATGGCATGTATTTTAGCCTCCCAACAATTCTTGGAACAGATACTGCTTCAAAATTGAAAGTGTAAAATACAGCATCTGAAAAAAAAAAAAAAAAAAAATGGGCCCGGCCGGATTGCTCAGTGGTCTAAAGCGCCTGCTTGGGAAAGCTTGGGTGGCTTCAGGGACCGCGGTTTGATCCCCGGCACCACATGCTGCGTGAGCCCTGCCCTCGGGGTGGGCTGAGCCAGCCATAAAAATGAGTGAATAAACAAACAAAGGTTCTGAAACAAGAATAAAAAAAAAAAAAAAAAATACAACATCTGAGATCATATGAGCCCAAAGTGGTAGAGTCAACCTTCAATCTGTATTATTTGTCCAAAATTCCAGTGTTTAACTGCTAACCCTTAATTCATTTAGTAAATTTATTCAGAGGCATATGGCAGGTCCTCTCTACAGTCCTCGTCCCATCTCCACTCCTGCTCCCGTCACCCTCCCTCAGCTGCACCTTCTGAGGTTGCATCCTGATCATATTCAGCTCATATTCAGGTTTGAAGCGTGGCCTGACCACATCCGTGCCATCTCTTGAAGAGTGGCGAATGGTGTTACCCTCCTCAGTAAGGAGAAAGCTAGGTTCTGTATTCTGCTCCCTGCACAGGCCCTTTAAAAGTATTACCAGCTGGAAAAGTCAAGCCGAAGGAAAGAGATAAGAGACATCGCAAGACACACACTCAGAGGCCGATTCTATCACGGTGCACTTCCTCTACAAACTGCTTTGCAGTGGCCTGAAAGGGCTGGAACACTACATATGAAAATGTCAGCCCACAGAGAGTGCTTAGAAATAGTGTGGGTTTGTGTGTTTTCTGTTAATTTATATTTTGCAGGTGAGAGACATGAAGAATGTGAAGAGGCAGTTTGATTTCTAGCACCCAGGCAAATCCATTTAGAACAAAACCATGTTGACACATGCCAGTTGTATGACAGACAACCTAAAATCAGCTTTATACCCCTGAGGACCCGCACCTGCAAGCATTTTGCTCAAAGTTCTGTCTTCATTAGCACAAACGGTCACTGGCTCACACTGACGTCAATAAGGCTGAACAGCTTCGTTTCTCTCTCTCTGAAAACTGGAAGATCACCCTAGCTGTTGCCTAATCTCCCCGACAGCAGAAGTTTCCCTTGGCACTTGGATCTGAGAAACCTCAAAGTGGGCTGATTGCTTGCTGGGTGCACAATTTCCACAGCAGCTGCTCCTCACCACTTCTTCCATCGGTTCAAGTGGAACGCAAGAGCTTTCAGTGCTGATGGCATTGACCATTTGCGACCTCCAAGCAGAATTTCATAACCTATGCATACCTACCCTTTCTTAGCTGAGCAATAGCTGGAAAAATATAAGTCTCTCATAAGTTTATAAAGTTACAATTGACACACACAGAAGGATGTGTGTTAACTTATAAAATAGACTCATTCAAAGGAGTGTAGAATAACAATTAGAAATATATGTTAGGAACTTAATGCTCTCAATGTGATAATAAACTAGCTTCATATCTGGTAGTTATAACTATGCTATTGAAAATACTTAAAAAGCACAAAGGTTAAGTCTTCTGATAGCATCTTCCAATATTATATAAAAAGAGTAACTAGAATACAACTGGAAGCAAAATTTATGGATAACAAGTCCATTTTTCTTTGGAGTCTCCGGGCTACTGAAAAAGTAGAATGGCATGAAAGTTTTATAGCCTGTGAGCCAGAGATCCTGGCTTGAATACAGGTGAGTCTGAATACCCCCTCGGGGGTGGGGGGGACCCTTTGCCTGACTGTGATGGTGGCAGTGGCTGCAGAGAGCTGAAATAAAAAGAGGAAGGCAGAAAGCACGATTTGACAATCAAAATCAGAGAATTCTTATTTATAGCCATTGGGTGCTATAACATTCCCAGTAGGGCAAGGACTATTTTGCATCTTTATCCTTTCTAAGCAGCTTTAAGAAGCAATTTGTTTTCTTTCAAAATCGTCCCAAGGTTAAATTGATGCCAATTAAGTGTCCATATATCCCTCATATAAATCTTCATCTACTACTAGTTTAGTCTAATTTAAACAATCTGCCTTCAAGAGAATCTTCCCAGCTTGCTCTGCTCTGGTGCTATAGAGTATTGATCAGTGAGCCTCGAGTGGAATAACTGAGCTTGTGTAGATTTAACCCAACACTGGGCCCAATTCCAGTAGCAGCTCTGCAGGGATCCCGAGTCATAGATTTTAACACCCTGCGGGAAGGGGACCAATAACCATTGGTGAACACTATCCATTTACAACTGGGAATACTGAGAAAACCAATGAGAGGGAGAACACCCCATTCAGCACTACGGGGCTCAATCCTGACAATCTCATTTGGTTCCAATTTAAAGGAAACCATCAATGACTTGCAAACATAACTCACAAGGCTTTGCTGTCGGTGGCTAAGTAGAAAAACATTCTGTGACATTTTATCTCATTTTTATTTTTAAGCAAGGTAAAAACAATAAAAAACAGAATTTCAAAACAAGATGATTAGAAACTAACAACGGTTATTATACAGCGTATCTTCAAATTAGTTGCTCAGATTACAAGATGTAGGCATACAAAATTGATCAAACAATATAAGCATTAACTTCCTTTCAATGAACCAACAGAAATTAATAGTACAAATAGCTGTTTTTAAATATATATATATATATATATATATATATATATATATAGTTTGATTGTTTTCTCTTTTTCTTTTCTCCTTTCCCTCATTCCAGTTATTGTTTTCTTTTGAGCAATCTCTTTCCCTTTCACAGTTATATTTCTCTTGATATCTAACTCTTGGAAACAACCTAAATGCCCATCAACTGAGGAATGAATAGAAAAGATGTGTTATTTTTATACAACAGAACATTACTCTATGAAGAAAGACAACCTGAAGGTCTTTATAGGTAAATGGATGCAACTAGAGACCATATCCATAGGATATTACATTACTGTACACTGCTTCAAATCTGGATAATTGTATGTGTGACATTTTCAATTTCCTTATATAAATAATGCCATTAAGTTTTTGAAAAAATAAAAAATAAAATCAGCTAGGTATTTTACTATCATACAAAGTGACATATAGATGTGACTTTGCAGAGATTAACTAGAAGTGGCTCCATCCTCGTGATTCACATTTATTGTACATCAAAAAATCATATAGGAAATGGCATAGGAGAAGTAAATTCCACATGTATAGATACATAAATGTACATGAAAATATCTACATAAGTATATAAATATGTAGATCTATTTATGTTAGAATATTTATACTTAACTTGCATGCAAGGTTTTCCCCATGGCATCTAGCAGAGTTCACATGTGTTCAATGCCCTGGACCCCCACCTAACTGCAGAACATAGTCCACTTGGCTCAACACATTCAAGTACAAGTACATTATGGTAACGTCATTTCTCATTGTGGGGCATGTTTTCCTGATCAAGTCCTGGGCGACATTTCTAGCTAATGTTTCCATGTCTAGGATGGTCCCATCTTCTGAGTATTTCCAAGTTGTGGAAGAGGTTCGCTTCGCTCGCTACAGAAGCCTGACCTTCTCCTGGCTTGCCTATTAATTATCAATAAATCCCCACTAAGCGACCTTTCTCCTTTTCCAGCGCCACCCAGACAGCACATTAGTTCTAATTATTAGACACTCTATCTATCCCTAGTGCCGCTCACCTATCCTGGGTCTCTGGGCCCAAGCTATGGCACAGCCTCTCTCTCCATTCACCAGCTGCCATGCTGTCCCTGACACGTGTGCTGTCTATCCACCACCTAGCATCTCACCGTGTCACATAACTGCTGGAAACTCCTTTATGCTTCTACAATTATCCCAGGGTCTCCACTGTGCTACACAAGTGTTCCAGACACTCCTCCTTGTTTAATTCTGGGGTCCTATGTCGTCGCTGACCTATGCCCTTCCTGGGCTCCTCATGGCACCTTGCCTGTGAGCTTTTCCTTCGGTGACTGCTGCTGCTGCTATTTCTCTCTGGCCTGGAATTCTCTTCTTGCTGCTCCTTCCACCCTAGACTTGGTTTTCAAGACCTGGCTTAGGTCAGACCATTATTCCAGACTAGGGGAAGGCCTGCTCCATTTGATTCCCACAGAATGCCACACGGAGTGTAAACCATGGAATTCAGCACATGCTTTTCTGGTAATATTTAGGGGCTGTGGATGTAGCCAAGTGCTAGAACTTTTGCTTAGCATATTCAAGGACAATGGGTTGGATCTCCAGCATGCTCAGCTGAATTTCCTTTACCCTCATTTGAACTACTTTAACATGAATCAGAGACTGGTCCTATTTATTTACTATTGTGAGTGTCCTTAGCACATGCAACATAGATATATACATGTACACATACATGCATACATGCATTCATACATACATTGTGTGCTAAGCAAATGAGTGAATACATGAAGAAATAAGTATCTTTGGGTACAAAAATTTATACTGACAATAAAACATAAGTAAAGTGGGAAAACAGCCATTCCTAAAAACTCAGAAATGATGGTTAAGTCATGGAAGACCTGCCCAGAAGGCATCACAGAGGCAGCCACATGTACAACATGACAGTGAGCGCAGGCACTGAAGGATGGACACCACACACAGAATTGCATGGCGGTAGGTGAGAAGCCACAGCTATCCAGGTAACAGAAGACCACATGCTACGTGGTTGATGTGAATCTTCCCCAGAGCTCCTCGACACTGTAGTAAGGGAGCCAAACTCACAGGCGGTACATGCTTCGAATTTCATGTGAAACCCAGCTCAGTGCTTACATAGGCTGGATGCTGAGGAGAAGTGAGGTACACACGGTGGACACAGAGGCCCAGAGGCAGAGAAGAGCGCAGGGATGTGGGGTGTGGGCCCAGCACAGATGTTGCAGCTCAAGTTCACGACATCTCCAAAGTCAAGAGATCCCCAGTGCGTGGAAACACGACTGCAGATAATGGTGAGGGAAGGCAGTGAGCGATGGATTCCCGTATCGGCCGCGCTCCATCTGGAAATGATTTTGATCTGCTATGCACGTGTAAATTGTAACTGTTCTTTTAAAAGTATGATAGTGCTAAGGAAAAACTATGGTCTACACAATCTAACCTCTTCCACAACCTGGAACTACTGATCCTAGACATAGAAACATTCACTAGAAATGTCACCTAGGACTTGATCAGGAAAACATTCCCCACAATGAGAAGTGACATTACCATAATGTTTCACAAAAATGGTATGACACGAAAAGTAAGCAAGTCATTTTGGAACAAAAAGATTTAGCATGATCACTTCAAGGCCCAGCTGTTCACCATCATTTTTCTCACACGGATATAATACATCATATAAATCACAATCATTTGTGTATATTATATCACATTTTATATGAACCATTGCATATAAATGCTTTGAGGCAGGGCTATCAATAACAAAACATCTCATATTTTTTTCAAAACATTTTATTGTCCATAGTCTTGGTGTTCTTCAGACAACAGTGAATACATTGCTAGTACCATCCTCTATGAAAGAAGTACTATACACTTCAAATAACTCTCAGCATAAAGCAGGTAAGGCAAGCAGATGTGCACAGCATCACCAATGCATGGGCATTCCACGCAGCATGGGGTGGAGGCACTTGAGCTGCAATTTGAAGTGGGATCTGGCGGTGTTTCCTTGGTCTACAGCGACTTCTCAAGGAAATGTTTTCACTTTGCACCCTTTGGGTTCAGTTGTTCAACTGGTTACAATTAGTTAAATTAGTAACTGGTTGAACAACTGTAACCAAAGAGTACAGATTGATGTGCTGAGGTGTACTAGAGGGAGGTTTGCTAGTGGTGCTCATCAGGGCTGTCTGTCCTCTTCAGGGTTAGGTGAACGACTTGGAGCGTGACAGGTACATTCAGGAGAATTCATTGAACACCCATTCAGGATCTAGGATGTGCTTGCTGCCATGGCAGAAGATAGCAAGAAAATATTAGTTGTATTTCCCTGATACCAAGCTGGGAAGAGAAAGGGAGAGAAAAAAGGAGGGAAGAAGGGAGGGAGGGAGGGACGGAGAGGGAAAGGAAAGGAGATAGAGACGGAGATTGGGAAGGAGAGGGAGGGAGAAACGTTGGGAGAGGGGGAAGAGGGAAGGAGGAGGAGGAAAGGAGAGAGAAAGATGGAGGGAGAGAGAGATAGAGACAGAGAGAGACAGAGAGACAGACAGAGAGAGAGTATTTTACACAATAGGAAATCTAATACATTGTCTCTGGCTAGAAAATTCCAATGAAGAAAAACATTTCAAGCAATAGGAGAGAAGTTGCTTTCACAATTCACAAATTTCCCATCAGGATGCATATTCAACGATTATCCACAATATGGAGCACATACATTGGCTTTTCCCCTTGATTTCATCGAACTCACACAACATGGTATAGGTGACATATTGACAGGTGTCATTTAAGCACACAAATAAGAAAACACAAAGGCTCTGGTTCATTAAACTGTGAGCAAAGGGCAGTACTCTCCCAAAGGTATAGGCCACTGCTTGGAAGAGTCCACTTGGGACTCTTTGGAAAAAGCCACCCTGTCAAGCTGGTACCCTGCCTGTCTCTGTAACCACCCACTTCCCTAATTACTTAACATTTCTCTCATGCACACATCTCTGCACCAGGACACACTTTGCTCATTTACTGTCTGAAATTTGAGAGGTTCTTTTCTAACTGTCTAGCACTGACTGAAAATGGGAAATGCTGTCAGTGTTGTGCTTGGAAACAGAAATGATAAACAGTGTGGTTATTTGCAAGCAGGATGCTTATTCACTGGGTGGCCTGGCTGCAACTCTAAATCCCAGGAGATTAATTCATGGGTATGTTCTGCTTTTCAAAATCCCGAATTGTCTCCCCAGTTTCATATGGAGAAACAACGAACATTTACAAACTTGCGTTTCTGCGTGATCTGCAGTGAGGCCCATCTCTGCGTTTACGTCATTCTCATACATTGTAGACTAAATGACAATCTAGACGTGAAAGGTTTGTAATTCAACTGACATACGAAAGAGAAAAAGGGACAACAATGTTTCAGAATATTTTATTGGAAGTAAATGTTTGTTTCTATCCGATTCATTCTGGTTTCTAAAACTGTAAAGCTGAATACTCCAACTGCAGACACTAGTCAAAGCTGTTTAAAACTAGGCTTCTCTTATTGACAACAGGGAGTTTTTGTAAGACAACTATCAAGAATAAACACAAAAAAAGAGACAAAAACGTTTCCATTTCTAGCAGTTCTCCAGAGTAATTGGCTGTACATTGAACACAGCTGTTTCTGCAAGGGATTTTCCCCTTAGTTTTGGAATTTAACATCAAGTGTGCTCTTATGGCATGAATATCATCAAGGAAAGATTGTGCTGGGCTTGCTAAGAAGCCAGGCCAGGAGCAACCACTCTTGCATGTCTTTTGCTTGCTTAATAACCAAACTGCTCTGCAGAGCCTCCTGATCAGCATGGTCATGTGTCACGTCAGCTACACAGAAAGGGAATTTTCTCAGGCTTTTTCTTGCCATATGCTTCAGCACTAGGAAGCTATAGACCCAGCAGTCAGGCATTTCTAAAGTTAACACAAGGAAGGAGGTGAACCTTTTGTGTAAACACAGGAAAGAGCCTCTTATCCCTCCACTTCTCACTTTCCATCCACAGTGAAAGCTGCATCTTGGTGAATTCAATGCCTTAAAACAAGAAACCAGGCCAGTCTCCCCAAGGCAATGTGTATATATATATATATATATATATATATATACACACACACACACACACACACACATATATCCTCTTTTACTTTGTTTTCTGTTGAATAATAGTACTGTTAAATCTAGATGCTTTGGGCAACTTATTTTAATAAATTAAGAAGAATTTTCCTACTAACTTGTCTAAGAGTCCATTTGGATTATTAATAATAGTAATAGCTACATTTTATTAGGCACTTAAATTTGGGGGAGGAGTTGTCCAGAGAGCTCTAGACGCTTCAAGGTATTTACCCGTCCCAGAAGTTTAATGGGATCGTGAGTCACATAGCAGCCCCGCGACTACATCTTCCTTTGATCTTTACTTGCAGTTTTGTGAGATCACCTATTCAGAGTGGTGAGTTATGGCTCAGTGGTAAAACACAGCATTCTGGAGTCAGTGTATAGTGGAATATTAGCTGGAGAAGTTAGACAAATTACAAAACAAAGATAATGAAGTTGGCCGGTCTCGTAATTCTGGAAATAAACCAGATATGTAGACTGATTGAGCCATCTCTTGTCTTGTAACTTGACTTTTTCCAGAATTAGCTGATGCTTTTGAAGTAGTATTTAATGAACTAGGAACCCTGATATCCCAAAGGAACCAGTGCCTGAAGGGTATTGTGTTCCATTTTCTTGGTTGTAAGTAATCCTCTTCACTAGAGCTCATTGCTTCACAAAAGCTCTTTGCTGTTTAGTTGGCTGCAGCTTCCCAGTGCCAGGGCAAGGCATAGCTAGTGAGGATTTCAAGGTCATCTCCTGCTAGACAGCTTGGGTGTCTCAGCTCGGGAAGTGACAGTCAGGTGCTGGGGTCAGTGGAGAGCTCTTCTGCCACCAGTTTAAAGATAACATGCCTCAAAGACACTCCTAAGCAACATTAAGAATCTGAATAATTAATGCTTAATATGCACTTAACAAAATTCTGTTACTTAAACAGATGTACAGAGTTCTAGCATGCTGAGCTCACGCCATAAAGGTTACATGTGAAACGATGAGAAATAACTCTCTTTGAGGTCAGAAGGAGGACTTTGCCTGATCCGACCAAGGCTTTTCACCTGTTATAGTTTACAGTGGTGCAGGAAGAATAAAATTCCACAGTGCTTCATTCGGCTATAGGATATGACTCTGCTTTATATAGATACTTCCAATATGGTAGAGCTATAGGTAGGATGGGAGGAACATAAAATTGGTCCTAAGTAAACATGTGCCCTAAAGTTTCTCTGGGTTCTCATTCCTGAGAGACACATACCCTTAACCAAACAGTGGCTTTCAGACAACACAGAATAATTTCCCAAAGCCAAAGCACAGACCAATTGTATTGAGTGATGCTCAGCTGTGTTCTATATTGTGAACAGCACACAAAATTACATTCATAGTGACATTTGGAATGAAATGCACAAATCGGATGTGGCATATATTCAAGGTTTATAACAGAGCATCCTCAAGGTAGTGGGAACTTAATGCCTGAAGTAATATTGCAGCTCCATCATATTTTTTTTATATTCCTTGTTAAAATAGTTTTGTTATGCATAGTAACATCATGGCGTTAAAATCTGCATCTCTTTGGCTATATGTAAGAGTGAGGCATAAATATCTTTATATAAAGAAATGCCCTGATTGATGTCAAGAGACAGTAACTGGTACATGGATTGGTTGAGCGCTTGATCTTGAACTAATTCTGTAATGCAACAAACAATAACAGAGTTACAACTCCCAAAGACATGGAAGGGAGCAGAGCAGAAGATACAGCCCATTCCTGAAGGAATTCCTGGTGCTGTTTCAGTCCATGCCCAAGGTGGGTGCTCCTGGCTGTTGGCTAATCACAGGGTTTAGTAACAAGTCTGCAGTTCAAGCGAGCCTCTAGCCAGTTGTGAGGACAAGGTTTTATGTACCAGAATACAGCCACGGGCTGAGACTGCACATAGTCTCGTGGATTCTTTTGATTATGATGTCAGCTTTGAATAGTTGGGATAGTTGGGACTATTCAACTATTCAAACTATTCAAACTGAACTTTGTAACCAGGCGTGGTGGCTCACGCCTGTTAATCCCAACACTTGGGAGGCTGAGGCAGGAGGATTGGTGCGAGTTCGAGATTGGCTTGGTCTATAACAGTGAACTCAAGGCCAGCCTCAACTGCATAGTGAGACCCTGTCTCAAAAAGACAAAAAAAGAAAAAACAAAACAAAACAAAACAAAAAAAAAACCCCTGAACTTTGTGGTTCCCCAAGGCTTGAAATATTTACTAGTTTGAGCCTCTGCAAAAATGTTGACCCTGCCGGGCGTGGTGGCTCACGCCTGTAATCCCAGCACTTGGGAGGCTGAGGCAGGACGATTGGTGCAAGTTCGAGACCAGCCTGGGCTACAAAAGTGAGCGCAGGACCAGCCTCAACTGCATAGCGAGACCCTGTCTCAAAAAGACAAAAAAAAAAAAAAAAAAATGTTGACCCTAAGGTCCCATGAACAAGAACATTGTCAGTTTAAATTATACATACTGTTTTAAAATGGGAAGTATCACCTAATCATGATTATTCACCCTTAGGTACTACCAGAAATGGAAAAATTTTGGTGAATCAACATGTTAGGTGTACAAACTATAATATGTAAACACAGTAGAATGTTTTTGAACAGAGTTACTTCATATTTGCTGAGGTAAAAGGATAGCCTAGATTGATCTGTGAAATAAAATAAAGGTACATACAGAGTTCTTATCTACACAGAGGAAAAAAGTTATTTACATATGTTTTTATGTTGTCTAATCATAGAGGAATACATTTAAAGATCGTACCATCTTCCTTACAAAAGAACATTCTTGTTTTTCTTTGTACCCCTAGAAATTTGTAACATTTGATTACAAAGCCTAAAATATGTCCTACAGGATTTCTGCACCATATAACATGTACACACACACACACACACACACACACACACACACACACACAAATAGGCTCATGCACAGACCAAGAGACTGAATTTTACCCTCAGTTTAGGAAGTGTTTTTGATATGGAAGTACGCTAATATGAGCACCCTCTCCCAACATAGCTATTTACAAAAGGATCAAATAACTATCCTGTGTTGCACTTAATTTTTAAAATTTGCATAGCAAATGCTAAAAAGTAAGGGTCTACAGGGTGTTCAGGGTTGCACTACTAGATCGGACTCATAGTGATCTGCCCTTTTACAGCCTCCCAAGAGCTGGGATTGCAGGCATGCACCACTGTGCCGGGCCGTTTCCATGCACCTAGGGGGCAGGGCCAGCACCTTAGGCCCATGGATTGAACCCTGCTTGCAGGGGCTTTAATCCTCTGAGCCATATGGTCAGCCTTAAAAATTGTGTTCATATGCAATTATGTGATGTTCACAAAACGTCAACTGTTCCACAAAGTGAACTTCTATTACTGGGCCGGCAAGATGGTTCAGTGGTCTAGCGCGCCTGCTTAGGAAAGCTTAGGCAACCGCAGGGACCTCGGTTCCATCTCCAGCACCACATGCTGTGCCAGCCCCACCCCAGGTCAGGCTGAGTCGGCCATAAAAATAAATAAATAAATAAATAAATAAATAAATAAATAAATAAATAAGTGAACTTCTATCACCGATGTACAGGAATATAAGAATGACAGTGATATCCTAAATCTGGGCTTCTCAGTGGATCTAGTGTCCTGCTCCATCCTAAAAGTGGAAGCTGGCCATAGACCTGCAGCTATTTGTAGTGCACCACTCCACCGTGGAGTTTCCATGGGAGACACTTAGACAATTTCTAGGGGACAAATATGGAACTCTCGAAAACCTGGGGAAAGGGCTGGTTAACCGTTTGTGCTTCCTTTATAGAAGCTTACAGCTTACCAGAATAAGCCCCCACATACTCTCCTTATTATCAGACACAGGATGTTTTTATTGTGGGAGAAGAGACATAACCATAATTTATCCCCTTCTAATTAACATAGGCTACAATGTTCACCAGTAAAAAAAAAACAAAAAAAACAAACAAAAAAAAACTTGATAACCATGAAAGGTCAAGATGGCTATGTCAATTTACAATGACTCATTTAAAAATAAATTAGTAATCCTGGTAAAACAAGTTTTGCCTAAGCCTCAGTTAATGGATGTTCCATTCACTTCCACTTAGAACATGAAAAGGCGTCCTGAGCAACATCAAAAGCATTGACTGAAACGTTTGTATTTTTCATCCAGTGCATCTTTTAAAAACTTAAGGTTATCCGCCCCTAACTCCCAAGTACATTTCCAGCAGCAGAAATGGTAAGTCACAGCTGGTTCTGAGAAGCTGAGACTTTGACCACAGAATCCTAACGTTTTAGACATGAAAGGTCTACCAAAGCGCGTCAGCTCGCCCAGCTCTGCCCATGCAGCACTCTTGCATGTGGAAAAGGAAAATGTGAACCTAGATGCCCGTGCCATGCAACAATGACCTCACTGGACCCCAGACCAGGACGACCCACCATTTGATCACAAACCAGGAAAAGAAATTCAGAGGAAGAAAGGTGGTTAATACTTCTGGTGTTTAATACCAAGTTCCTAAGAATTCCTCTGCAAATGACAAATCTAAATGCCTTGAAACAATGGCACCCCCTGCATGATAACATGTTTGCTGAAATTCCTTCCTGGTTCAAAAACAGCTAGCACATCGACTGGGTGGTTTAACTAAAATAGAGTTCTCTGGAGGGTGAACCTTCCAAGGCAAAAATCAGATTGCAAAGAGGAAGACGGATAGCAGTGCTGAGGGCCGGCTGCCCTGCTAGGCAGTTTCCAGAGAGCAGGCTGCACAGCAGGGAGTAGCCAGAGGAAGGTACATATGAAGCTGCTCTTCAGGCACAAACTCGGCTTCTGACTGCTCTTGTGGAAAGGCGTGGGGGGAGGGCAGCTGAAGAGAGACATTAGTCCACAAGTAGCAGCCATGGGGACCCAAGCGCTGCCAGCTCTCCTCTCAGTGTAAATATTGCAGGTTCCTGCCATCCTTCCTACAGGGGAACAGGGGACTTGAAGGCAGCAGCTACCAGCACATGGGCAACTTGGAGCCCAGCACCAATTTTGCAAAAGAAAGGAAATGATAACTGTAAGTATAAGAAGGACACAGATCTCCAGCCTCTATTACATTAGACAGAGCTCCAGGGGAGAGCAGCTGAGGGAGATACAGAGGGCAGGGTGGTCAACCACAGCACTGTTCTCTGATTTCCCTTCTATAGACGCAGGATTGTATCCAGTGCTTAGGGACATGCAGGGCAAGAGAACATTTGCTTGCTTCCTGGAGGGCTTCTGTTCTTGGACGAGACAGAGTAAATACGTGATGCGGACGTGTCACGAGGACGTAAACAATTACACAGGGAACAGAGCTGCCCTGGATAGGACTCAAGAGAGTGGGAAGAATTCAGCTCAGAGCCTTGAGTCAGAGGTAATGTTTTATGGAAATTGTCAGCTAAGTTTTACACACAGCAGAGCTGCAGCTGCAAAGCCCAGAAATGGATTCCACCTCCAGCAGCATGGAAGGCAGGAATGAGAGGAATGCCTCATTTAAGGTATAACTGGGTCTGGAGAGTAACCCAGATGGAATGCGCAAAGTCTGGGCTCAACCCTTACCATTGTAAAAGCAATAAAATATGAGGAAAGAACCAACCAAAGCTTGGGACGCCTCCATGCATGGAGATAACTCACTTCTCACTCGAAGTGCAACGTGGGGATTCCTGCAAATGATGGACTCCAGCATCCTCCAAATTAGCGATGCATCGAGAATGTGTAGAACTCCACAGTCCCTCAACATCTCTTCTATAGAATAACTATGCTGGCCTCAAAATGGAAGAAAGAGAAAGCTAATCTAAATTACCAAGTGATGACATTTAACTGAATGCAAATATCAAGAGGGAAATGATAGGCTATTATATACACTATATTTTATTACTATTAGGACTTCATTGTGAAATCTGGGTCAGCTGCTAATTAAGCTTTGGTAGCCTAAATACTCCACATATGATGCTGTCTTGACATGAAACATAATTTTCATACACAAATATAATATATATGTATATATATAATATATTATATATACACATATAATATATATATATATATATATATATATATATATATTCTATCCTGATATTTAAAACTGAAATATCCTACTTTCAATCATGTATAAAGCAAAAGGTTCACCAGTAGCTACCACCGATGTGGCACTGACTGCCCCTGGTCTGAAAATGGAACATGGTCTTATAATTGATACTAATAGACTCACAGGTAGTATAACCATAGGCAACATTTGTCTATTGAGACAGGATCTCGCTATGCAGTTCAGGATGGCTTTGAGCTCACTTTGTGTCCCAGGCTGGTCCTGAACTAGCAAGGATCCTCCTGCTTCAGCCTCCTGAGTGCTGGGATTTCAGGTGGGCACTGCCATGCTTAGCCCTGCCCTCCAGGCCTGGTTAACCAACTTCCTATCTCACCTTTCAGACTCCTTGGGTGATTTCTCAATGTTCAGAAGAAAAGATACAATCCTCATCTGTTCCGCTTCTCTGGTAAGTATGGAAATGTCTCTGACACTGAGCACATTTTATTGGTGTTTTAGCAATTTTAAAACCTCTTAAGGGAATCCTTATAACTACATTTTTTGAAAGTTTTCTATACTATGACACATTATAAGTCCAAGAAATTTTTGTTGATGATAAAGCTATTTTGTCCCCCAAACTCTCAGAACTGTCCTGACTATCTCCCTTTAGTCCCTTTAACCTGCAGCACTTACCCTCCCTTAAAAACCAAGCAATGTTTGGTCGGTTGGACTAAAATGTCCATTCATTTACTTAACCAGGCTGTAATTGCCAGGTTGCTGGCATAATCCCTCAGGCCTGTCATCACAGGGCTATGCTCTCAGTGCTCTCCACTCCCTTCAAATTGTTTGCATATTTTTCCGTTAGGGTTGAGTTGTTCCAGTTGAAGCTCTGCCTAAGAGCTGGTTGGGACTCCACAGTCAGAATAGGGGTATTAATTGTGTCCTATACCCTGCCCATATCTCTGTAGCTTTTATCTAATATGAACATAGTTCTTACACCCTCATCATTGTCAGTGATTAATTATCGCAGGGTGTTTATTAACTGATAGTATATTACTAACACACCATCCATCTTCTTTCTTTGGTCTGTTATGGGTATGTGCAACTACTCATTAGTATTTCAAAATTTCTAACAGGAAAGGTGATAGCACCTAATGCTTTTAAATCTTATGCAGTGCTCAACTTTTATTTAGAAATTCTCATGAAATTTTCTTTGGCAAGGAAGGAGAAAGAGCAGATGACATTTATGATTATTGGTAGACTTGACTTAGCCATTCACTCTTTCATTAGCTCTCATATTTTACTGCAATTTCCTTGGCCAATTACATTATGAAAACCAAGCACATTTCCTTCGGGCCTTTTTGAAATCTTCCCTCTGTGGCTGCAAATTTGACTTCTGATGCCTGAGCCTGCTTTGACCTTTTGATAAAATTAAAACTGATTTTTTCTACTTATTTTAGGGTACAAACTGGTATCAAATGGCTAAAATAATATTAAACTAAGCCATCTTTGTGCAAGCCTTAAGAAAAGATGCGCTAATGGGCTCCTGCCACTATATTCATTTCCTTTGCATAATCCTGTCATTTTCTTTCTGCCTTTGGAGTCCAAATGATCTCATTCACTTTCTCTCTCTCTCTCTCTCTCTCTCTCTCTCTCTCTCTCTCTCTCCCTCTCTCTCTCTCCCTCTCTTTCTCTCTCCCCCCTCTCTCTCCCTCCAAGCATGTGATTCCATTAATACATATATATATAATAACCTTTATAATTATGTTTCTATGAATTTGTTCTTATAAAAATTCAAAGTGACTTAATATTTGTTAATGAAGGTGGATCTCAAAACAGGGTCCATAAATTAATGTCACAGTTACTGAAAATAGAAGATAGAGGCTCTGAGCAAAATTTATAACTTGTGCTCCAAGTGCAAATAATACACAACATTTTCCCTTTTCACCAACAGGCTACTTATCATCTATACTTAGGATAATAGTTATTGTAGATAAAGAGTCAAGGATAACAATGTTTAAAAAGTTATTGTTTTTTACTGAGTTCAGTACTAATATTTTATTATAATAGTAGACTATTTGATTAAAATAATTTATTGTCTATAAATTTAAAACACAAATTGTTTGGCATGGCCATTGTTATTGTGTGGTTAGCATCTATGTTGCGTAAGTGCCTACGTTAGGAATGTGAACACTAAAGCAGAGTTGTATTGCAAAGTTCAGATTGGATACTAAAGAGCATCAGAAAAAGAGCAAATGGCTATTGAGCATTTGAGAAGACAGGAAACTTCACTGATACAAAATATTTAGGCAGGAAGGAACATAAGTGTGCACCTTAAAAATTTGATAAAGTGTTGTAACACTGTGGCACACAGGCATCTCTGACACATCAATCACCAGGGAGCAAAATGCCAGAGAGGCATTTTAGAGAAAAACTACATGGATAAGTTGACAATCCTATCAACTTAGAGACTTCACAATTGCACTGTCAAGAACAGTACCTCAGGAAACTTTCCAGGAGTGCACAAGCAAGCATGATGAGGGTAACTGTGGCTGTATTTAGTCATTCATTCATTAATTTCACAAATATTAAAGGCATAGTTCTGTTTGATTAGAATATCTCTGGGACTGAAGTAGAAATTGGTGTAGAGTTGATGGTACCAAAATTTTAAAATAATCTAAATAAGTCTCCCTGAGGAAAAAAGTAATACATTACCATATAATAAAATGACGTCAAACACTAGTGAATGAAAAAACATGATGTAGGAAACTACTTGCATGATATGTGATATATGTACAATTTAGAATACAAAGACATGTAATATTTTGGGTTCATCTGTGGGTGTATAGACTAAATATAACTGAGTAGGGAATCTGTATTCTATAACTGAATAGGGAATTTGCATGATAAAAGTTGACTACATTTGGGAAATGGCATTAAAATACAGAATAAAGAAGAATTCAATTTGTAATTTTAATAAATAAAATAACTATTAAGATAACAATTGATTCTAATTGGTCTTCATGTGTTTTTATATTAACCTTTGAATTTTAATACGTATTATAACTGCCTATTACATGCATAAAATCATTTTCCTTTCTGATAATTGTATTTCTCTTTATTTTTATAAATGTCTAAAGAGATTTGCAGAAACATTGGTTCTACTATCAACATGACTTAATTAGTTTACTATGGGGTGATTGAAATCGCATAGGATAAATAGAACATAATGAATCAAGATAAGTTGAATTTATAAGACTTTAAACTATTACAATCAAATCAGCTCTGAAAGTACTAATATCTCATAGCATTTCCTTTGTCTTTCTTCTTTGAACACAGCACTTTCCAAGGAAACCACAAAGGCAGAGAGCAGCAGCTAAAAAGGGCATCGCCAGAAGGACTCCTCAGATATTGGCCAATCACTCTGGCTGCTTTAGCAATCAACTCATCATCTCTTACACAAACAAAACTCTAATAGCCAAGGAAAAGCTGTTTATTCAAACACAATGCAACTCGGTGAATTTCTAATGTTCCTACTAAGCACATGACAACAAAAATTACCTAAAATCACACTAATTTTGGATTCATATTTGTATCAGTTTTTTTGAAAGATTTGTAGATGTGAGCACCTTGCTAGAAGGTGCTACTGACAGATTTAGTCAGAAGAAAGAGAAGGAAGAAAGAGATCCTTTCTAGCCAGAGACCAGGCCCGGCATGTGGGTCAGTCCTTCCACCTGCTGGCCGGATCCCTTTTCAATAAGCACCCAGGCCCGGGGTGGGGGATCTTCTTACATCAGACAGGCCTGGTATGGAACCCTCTGGCAGAACTCCCTGCAGAGAGACTAGGGGCCAGACCCACCCAGCTAATGCTGGAGCTGAACATCTTGCCAGAGGGGCATGATGAGTTCACTTCCATGGGCTGCAGCAGGAAAAAGCAGAGCACAGCAGCCAGACCCAAGCCAGGGTTACCTGGACCAGGAAGAAAGAGTGAGCAAAGTTCTTATATACTTAAGAAATAAAACCCTTTTGATTAAGCTCACTGCCAGCCACACGTGATGGGTGTCATACAGAGAAAGAGATGGAAACTCTTCCTTCCATCCTTTCTTGCCACAGTAATGCATCCCAGTGCTTCTCATTTACCTGACTCCATGTTAAGCCTTTATTTACCTCATGGGCATCGGGTACCTTTCAGTCACTAGGCCCACACATGGAGAAGGGACTCACACTTCTGGTAGGGCACACACACTGAGTCTCAGGTCTCAGATGCCAGCATGGCCTCTATGTCAGGAAACACCATAAGCAAAGAGCTGGGCCCAGAGGGCCAGATGAAAACTGATATCTCATGTAGGACTCACCGTCAGGCTGTCATTATTTCTGATTAATACCATTTGTTTGTAAAGAATGTAAGAAGTGAATTCCTCACACAGGATAATGAGATAACCACAAGTGTAAAGTAACACTAAACATCTTTGAAGCAACAAAATTAAGGTGACCCTTTTGGAACAATAACATTTTAGCACATCCTAGGACTTCTTAAAAATTGTTAAGGCAGATATTTAACTTCCAACATATTAAATTTATGATAGTTTTTTAAACTGTGTGGCATTGTTTTTCTTGTGGTATTGAAGGTATCTGATAGTCACAGAGATTAGAAGCAATATAGTTTGTTCCCATTCCAGCTAGAACTAATAATTCCTTGACAAAAGTAACAATAATAAGAGCGATAATCACCAATCATGTAGCAGTTAACTCTGAAAGAACATTGTCCTAAACACCTTTCTTTACAGGCTCCTTCAGCCTCTATCACCCCTGTTTTTGATATCTCCATTTTACAGTTGAAGAAACTAAGACAGATTCCAAGCTGTTGTTTCTACATCATCGCATCCCAATATTAGTAAAGAAAATCTTATTGGCATATTATTTAAGAAAAAGTAAAATCCACCTTGTTGGAGATCCCCACTCCATGTTCTAATTCAGCACAGTTGAGTCAGAGTAACCAGCCAATAAACTGATATAACAACCTCCATTCTCAAGGAGTCTCAGAGCCAGGGATGTAACTCAGCAGCACAGAACCTGCCTGGCATGTCTGAGGCCCTGAGTTCAATTTCTGGTACAAAAAATGATTAAGCGGTCTCAGGACGGAGGCAAGCACTTGGCTCTAATTCTCACCATTCCCAATAGTATTGTCATTCTACCTCAGTGCCTCTCTGGTGATGTTTGGCTCATTGTTTTCATGCTACTTGAGATTCCACTTCCTCTGTTACTGAGTAAGAATGCCTATCCTGATCTCAGGGAATCTGCTGGCCTACTCTATCTCCTCCTGCTGCGGTTTAGATGACCCATGTTCCCCAATGCTCAAGTGTTCAGATGCAGGGCTTTTGGAAGGTAGTTCCAGCACCTAGATCTAACCTCACCAGTGGATCAATTCATGGGGGAGTTTATAACTGAATGTGCTATTGGGACAGAAGACTGCCTGGAGGAAGCAGAGCACTGGGGAGGTACATTGGGAGACTAAGTGCTTGTCCCTGGCCCCTTTCCTTTCTCTGTCTCTGCCTCTTCTCTTGCTCTCTGCTTCCTGGCTACCACACCATAAGTAATCTTCCCCCACATCACCTTTCTGCCATGATGTTTTGTTCAGGGGCTTGCTGACCATTGACTCACCTGTCCGAAACCATAAGCCAAAATAATTCCTCATACTCTAGGCTTCTGGCCCCAGTAAAAGAAAAATTGATTAATATGTCACATAACGTCCAACCTAAGCAAAATGTATTGATGTGTTTCTGTCTTAATTATGTCTGCTAGAATCAAAGTCACAACATTATTTTTGAGAAGACACCTATCATAGGTGATGAGCACATTCCTTCACTTTTAAAACACTTTGAAAGGAAATTGTCAAGATCTATCCATATATAAACATCTGCTTAAGAGATGATTGTGATTCTCCAAGGCATATCTGATGAATTTAGAAAATCTTGAAAAATATTCAGCCATATTTCCATTCACAAACATGTGATATAACATAATATAATATAACATAACGTAACATAATGTAATGTAATGTAACATGTACACAGTTTGCTTTCTTTGGTGCCCTAGTGCCCGCATAAGAAAAAAAAGTTTTTGTTTTACTTTTCCCCTACGGCTACAAGCTAAAGAAATATCTAGTTTATGAGAGCAGACACTGTTAAGAACATCTTGCAATTGTGCTTGGTTAAACATTTCACTTTCTTACTTCTACCAAGATGAAGATAGGTTTTACATGGTGAGAGGACAAGCAAGCCCTTGTTTCCATCATCAGTGACTGCTTCCCCCTTAGCTTCCAAGAAAAGGAGGGTCTCTCTGGTACTGTAATGATTTGAGAAGCATTACATGATGATAAAAGAGAGGCTTGCTCATCAGATTTGGGAAAGAAGTTGTTTTTTTTTGTTTTTTTTTTTAATATTCTGAGATGGTTTTTAAAGAATAGTCTAAAATAAAATAAATGCACCTGTTCTCTGCTTGAATAATGAAAGCCAGTCACTTCTTGGACACAAAGGACAGCCTCTTTTTTCTGTCTCCCATGAGCAGTCTATGAGGAGCTTCCTGTTGAACACGTAACTTTGAGTCATGTGATAGACCAATGCGGAATACTACTCCACAACGATGGGATGGTTCTCTACATGCAACCCATGGTAGGCTTGTGGAATTTGCTCTCTAGGAAGATGAACGGCTCTGACTCAGAGAGTTTGTCTATTTCTAGGTGACAGCCACCATCAGCACATCTAACTTGGAGCTACTTAAGGGACAGGCTAGCGATGTATTGGCAAGATGCTGTGGGGTGGCACCTCTTTACAAGCAGCCTCCACTCAGAGATGCCATAGATGAGACAACTGCAGGGCACAGATCAGGGAAAAATGCAGGGAAATAAAGAGAAGTATTAAGCGTTGAATTTCAACTAATTTTGCTCTTTGCAAATTGTACTTAACTGTAGGTTTATAGAATTTCATGGTCTTTCACCGTCCTGGAAGAGGTAAAAAGTGCTCTCAGAAGCTGATACTGCTTGCCCTCCTGTGCCACATATCTTCCCATAAGCAAAAGTTCTACATATTAGTCCATTTTTAACACACAGCTATTCATGAAATCATAATCTAATGCAAAGTGAAAAGCTTTATTGCATGAATACAAACTCAAGTTTTATCAACACAAGTTAATACCTACATAGCTTTATAGAGTAATAATGTATAAAGTTTTAGAATTAGGGAGAATTTTTGAGACTACTGGACCCAACTTCTTATAAGAATTACCATGTAGGCTACTGTGACACATTCTTATTCATTTTCCTTCTCCTAAAGTACTCTTGTTTTCTTTATGTAGCGCTGAGTATTGAAGTCAGGGTTTTATACATGCTAGATAAATGTTCTACATTGAGCTATATGCCCAGTTTCCTCAAATTGCTATGCTACTTTATATAAGGAATGAAATTCATTTCCAACTGAACAGAATATTTATCAAACACCTCCATGATTTCACTCTACCAACATTACTTTTCCCCCCTATAACACTGATGTCAAAACTGCAATGCATGGGCAATAACACACTGTCTGTTATCATAGAGAGCTTTAAAAGGTTTTGTCCTATAGCTTCTCTTGTTGGGCAGCTAGCATAACAAACCAGTGATCTCATTGTCTCCCACAATTGCCATTTATTCCCTTTAAAGCTATTTCTGTAGCTATGTCACACATTCATTCATTCATGAATCATTGAATCTGAACAATGGAATCCAGAAATTTGCTTTGACAATATAGAGCCCTCAGGAGATCTGTAAAGCCTCTTAAGTTTCAGGCCTGATTTATTTACCTTAGAGTAACTAGATGTTAAAATGAGAATAAGAGAACTCAAAATACAAGAGATCGTAATTTAGTTGATATAAAACTATCAGCAGTTATAACTGCATACCAAGAACTTATACATAACCACGTTCAGGACCAGGGAACAAGAGACAGTGGCAAATACTGATCAGTGAAGAGAGATCTCTTCACACAGCAAATCAGAGCCAAGTATGGGGCTAAAGAAGGTTTGCTTCTTTGGCTGATTCTCAAAGGTCAAGAGACACTGAAAAGCCAAGTGTCACTCAAAATGCCTTGGGTGAGGCCTAAACCAGGGCTTTGAGTAGTCTGGAACTCTCTGAGATAGAATTTCCATTGTTTGCTTCATGAGAAACCTTTGTAATCTGCACAAATGTAGATTCCTGAGCAATGTATTATTAGAGATTCTGATTTAATGGAGTGGAAAAGGGCCTGAGGCTCCAATGTATTAACCTAAGGGAAGCTACTAACGGGCAGAGAAATTCTTATAGAGATACCTTCGCATTTAAACTATTTTTCTTAGTTCAGCTCAACCTCAGTACTCTATGAATCATACCCCATTATTATAGCTTGCATTGATGTCTTCTGTGTTCTATCAGGCACTGTATTTGGAGTTTCAATTATTCAGTTACTTATGTCCTATGCATTACTCTTTTTTTTGTACTGCCAACCTTTAGGAGTAGAATGGACTCATGTCTGTGTTTCTCATGGTGCTCACTGAAGACATAATTGCACAGACATAAATGAATACATTAGATTGATTGATTGATTGATTGATTGATTGGTTCTTTACATTTTAAGTACCTATTCCTGTTTTCTAGGCATATTCATTTTTAATACATTGAAAGCCAACATTTATTGAGCATGTCTTATGTGCTGGCCATTTTTCAAATTACTTTACATATATTAATTCATTTAACTCACATTTTTTAGGATAAATACACACTTATCATCTCCATGTTACAGATCTTGGTAATTATCAACATAGCCTGGCTCTAGGCCACAATGCCTTTGGTCACCAAGCTATATTCCTTCTATGCCCCAATAAAAATACTGATTAAAGACGATATATAAAAGAAAGCAATAGTGAATTTTATTCAATTTTTAGATACAGTCATTAGGTCAGAAGCCCCCTTAAAGATGCTTGCTATGGTGTGCAATCTACTATAAAGAAGTCCAAAGTAACCATCCTAAAATCTGCAGGCTCAAGTCTACACAAACTCAGTTGTGCCTTCCCACTCTGAGAGTCACATATTGGGAAAAGCCCAACTCCCTATACCACCCTGCACAAGTGACAATACATCACAGCTTTGAAAGCTGTGACAAGCCCAGCTTTTGACATTCTAGTGTGGGGGTGTGCATCTTGAGCAGTACCAAATGTGTCGCAGTCTTTGTTCCCCAAACACGTGCTCCCTCTTGGATAATGAAACAGCAGAATACACTCTTCAGGACAATAAAATAGGTTCTAATATTTCCATACCATCGAATTAATCTTCATTCAATCTCAAGCATTTCTGCTCCATCTATTGCCTGATACAAAATGCTCATAAGGCCAGAAAATGTGGCTGTGGGACGATGTAAGAAAATGACCTTTGATGCTCTTCCTCTGACATGAATAAGATGCTTTTGATCATATTAATGAGGAAGAAATATACCAGTCTGGAATACAAGATTTAGTTAAATTAGATCAAATGCTGGAGACAAACAGCCTGAATTAAAAAAAAAAAAAAAAAAAAAAAAAACTAGTGGAAAAATAAATTCAAAAGCATACTGCATGTAAAAGTATAATCTTTCTAAGCTCAATTGAAAATATTCTAGATCCTTTAAAGTATTCATTGGCACACAACTGAATCCTTTATCCCAACACTTTTTATTCTAGCTCCTCCCATTGCGTTAATTCTGTTTTTTTCTGCAGTTTTCAAGGCAATTTAATTTCCCTAAAGTTGTTTTCAGGTGTTGGCTTCTGTCTATCAGAAATGTAGGCAGGAGGCAGGAGGATTGGTGTGCATTTGAGACCAGCCTGGGCTACAAAAGTAAGCTGAAGAGTAGCCTGAACTGCATAGCAAGACCCTGTCTCAAAAAGACAAGAAGAAGAAGAAAGAAGAAGAAGAAGAAGAAGAAGAAGAAGAAGAAGAAGAAGAAGAAGAAGAAGAAGAAGAAGAAGAAGAACAACAACAACAACAACAACAACAACAACAACGGAGAAAAGGAAGGAAGGAAGGAAAGAAGGAAGGAAGGAAGGAAGGAATGAACGAACGAACGAACGAATGAGGAAGGATAAAGAAACATAGGGAGAAAAAAATCTGAAGGCCCAATA
>PVJA010016020.1:0-44265 GCA_004027025.1 Myocastor coypus
CTCCCGAGTGCTGGGATTACAGGCGTGCGCCACCACGCCCGGCTCATTTTTTTTTTGACACGGTCTCACTGTGCAGTTCAGGCTGGCTTTGAGCTCACTTTTGTAGCCCAGGCTGGTCTCAAACTCACAACGATCCTCCTGCCTCAGCCTCCCAAGTGCTGGGATTACAGGCGTGAGCCACCACGCCCGGCGGATTGCTATTTCGTTCCTGTACTCCTACAGTGCACTGCTGAAATGAAAGGCAGTCTCGAAAGAAAGCAATGTGGTTCCTTTCCTAAAGTGTCACCTGGAGCCCTCATTACAAATCACAATATTGATACTAATAAAATAGTGTATGAGCTCCAAGGTGGGCAGGCCCTAATATCAGCTCAAAAGCATTTTCTCCAACACAATATCTTCCATGACTAGACTTGATGGCGCACACTTGTAACCCCAGTGCTGGGGAGGCTGAAAACAGGAGGATCACAATGAGTATGAGCTGTACAGTGAGACCTTGTACCAAATACATTAAAAAAAATAAAAATGAAAATAAGAATATCTTCTAAATCTTTCTTAAATGATAGTAATTCAACTGCCACCTGAATATGCCTGTAAGACAGAACATATTTTATTATGTTGCATATAAATTTGTGGTGTTTTAGTTAAGGTCTATTATTTTGTCACAAAAGAAAAAATGTTTACTTCTTAATATATGAATGAACTAATTTTGAGATAATAAGATCGTTCAAGAAAAATCGAAGAATGAGAGGTAATACTAGCATACTATTTAATTTGTACATAAGGGAGGGAAATCAGCAGATCAATTTATTTTTCTGGAGACAGGTTTTCCTTATGTTGCCCAGCTGGTTTTGACCTCACTAGGTAGCCCAGGTTGGCTTCAAACTCATTATGATCCTCTTGCCTCAGTCTCTGAAGCACACCTGGAAGCACACCTTTATTTTCTATTCTATTTATTTGCTTACAGGTGTGTGCCACTACACCTGACTCTATTTACTTTCAATCTCTTTATTCCAGCGGTTCTCAACCTGTGGGTCGCGATCCCAGTGGGGGCCAAACGACCAAAACACAGGGGTCACCTAGAGCCATCGGAAAATGTTATTTATTTGGAATTGTTGTTATATTTCAACTCATGCTATGCCATGGTGAAGTGTTATTTATTGGAATTAGTAATAAATACTTCTCAACATATACATAAATATTGTTTTGGTGATTAATCACTATGTTTAAATTATGTTTGATCTGTAGCAATGAGAATGCATAATGCATATCACGTATTTACATTCCAAATCATAACTGTAGCAAAATTACAGTTTTGAAGTAGCCACCAAAATTATTTTTTGGTTTGGGGTCAACGCAACATGAGGAACTGTATTGTGGGGTCACAGCATTAGAAAGGTTGAGAGCCACTGCTCTATTCTTTCCCTCTGAACGGTTTCTTTCAGATTTTGTTTACTCTTTCAGTTTCTTATATTAGGGAGCCAATATGATGTTTCTACGTGGAGGTCTGACTTATTTCACGTATGAGTATGATCTATATGTGCATTCATTTACCTATAAAAGCCTCTACCCTCTTTCTTAGAGCTGAGTAATGCTCCGTTGTGTAAAAATATCACATATTTTTTTATCCATTTCTCAGTTGACGGGCATTTGGATTGTTTCCAAGATTTAGCTATAACAGTTGTGCTGCCATAAACATGGGTGCACATATATCACTGTGCTATGATGTTTTCAGTTCTCCTGTATGTTTTCTTTTCTATTATATTTGTTTTCTCACATTTTAACTAAATATTTTCCAGGTACATCTGGTTTTTCGCTCTCTTATTTTTCTTTGATTTAACAGATTTCAACATCTAGCATTTTTGTCAGTTGGAGGAACACATGCACCCTGGGGTTGGGCTCTATGACTTCTTAAAATGCTAAGTTTATATCTCTAAACTCTAAAATCTCTCCTGTAAAGTGGGTATAATGGTAATGACAAGGTTGCTATATTCCCTGATGATAAACACACCTATGAATTTCAACTTCTTTCATCTTTTTTTACCTTTTTTATTTTTTGAAGAGAATAAGAAAAATACCAAAAACACATTAGAAATGATATAGAATTTCACTACATAAAATGATAGCAATCCACCAATGGTTGTTGTATTACAAATTTCTGTCTTCAAATTAGACGTTTGGATTGCCAGACACATAAGCATGCAAAATTGGTGGGAAAAAGTTAAGGAGAAAAACTTTTAACCATTACCCGTTCAACAGACCAGTAGAAATCAGCAGTACAATTACCCAAGCTAGCCTATATATATACCTACATATTTTCCCTTCCTTCTTTCTCTCTTTCTTTTGTCCTCTTCCTCATCCCAGTTGTTCCAGGCCTTTCCTTTTTTAAAGACTGAATGTGCAGAGGGGCCCTATCCTTGGTGTCAAGCAGCTCAGGTCTTATACAAAAAGCCAGATAGTGAGCATATGATTTATACAACATTAAGTATTTGACAAGAGCTATACACCCAGTGCAAGCCCTTATGTTTGTTTTGTGCGTGCGTGCATGCGTGCATGCGTGCGTGTGTGTGTGTGTGTGTGTGTGTGTGTGTGTGTGTGTGTGTGTCTGGGCTGGCTGATCAAATTTTTCCTTTGGTATATGTTACATTTATATTGCTCTCTTACACTCATATCTATATGCTAAGCATTCACAAGTAAAAGAGATCACAGCAAATATTGTACTTTGTGACCTTTAATTTTCCTTCAGTAATAGACTGAGCTCTTTTCCCTTGTGTAATTTAATTATTTATGGATGGATCCAGTTTCATTATATGCCATGTCCTAGTCCAGGCAGAAAATTAGAAAAATACCACTTCAGATTTCTATGTTAATCCTACAAAGACTTGGGGATTTGGGGATGTGGAGGTGATCACATTCTTAAATACTGTTCTCAGGGATCTGACACTGTCGGATCAAACCCACTCTTTATGTGGAACAAGCACTAAAATCCCTGTGAGGATGCTTTTTCATACATCAGGTACAGACAATTCAACCAAACAGAAAGATATAAAATGCTCTTGCATAAAATAAAATTAAGGGCCAGTGAGATAGTTCAGTGGACTAAGCACCTGCTTAGGCAAGCACAGGGAACAGGGTTGTCCTCAGTACCACACCAGCCCTGCCTCGGGGCATGCTGAGCCAGCCACAGAGACTGGCCATGGTGGCACACATCTGAGGAGGCTGAAAATAAGAGGATCATTATGAGTCCAAGCTGTATAGCAAGACCCCATACCAAATACATAAAAATTAATAAAATTAATGTAATGTAAATTGCCACAAATATGTAATTTTAATGTGATTCTAGTCAGTATATATATATATATATATATATATATATATATATATATATATATATATGTATGTATTAGGCTTAATTTTTCTCCACTACCAAAAATGTTAATTCTTGTCTTACTGTTTTCTTTTACTACAACTGAATACTATACATTAGGGATCTGGAATGACTAAAGGTTTATTCAGCCCAGGGGTATGGAAGAGCAAAGTCAAGGAGCCCCAGCTGGAGAAGGCCATCTGCTGATGGGAACACTGCAAGAGCTTTCAGGTGCATGCAACCTAGCTACACTGGCTTCTTGAAGAGACCAGCTCTCCTCAGCAGCCACTAAACCACTGATCTATGACTGGATTCATCTGTTAATGAGCTACTCAACCCCCACCATTTCCCCTACCATGACCTATTCACTATCTCACAAAGGGGATTAAATTTCTAATTCTGATTGTGTTAGTTTTGATGTGGAAGTGAAAACCATAGCGATTCATGTATAAAATAAAACGTCTATTAAAAAAAAGGAAATAGTTAACATGTTCTGGTTACCCCTAAAAGATATTGGCAAATTATGCACATTCTATAATTAAAAGATTATGACAGCGCTAGTGGTGCACAATCAGATAATGCTGAGTAAAAGAAAAAATCACCCATAGAAATTGACCCATCAGCAAAAATAAATGAAGTATAGTGTGTTGTGTATTTTATTAAAAGTTTTAGAATGTGAGTAAAATCTTAAAGAGTGGTTTTTGGGAAACTGATATCAACTCAGAAAAAATGTTAAAACTGGATTGGTGCTGCTGTCATAGAACCACACACAAAGCACTGAAAACCTAAATGTTAGAAACAGAAAATCTCTAGGCAAAAAAAAAAAAAAAGAAAAGTACTAAGGAACACCATCCCCACTATGACTCAAAATGAAGAACTTTAAATAGTACATAGTGCCTGCTTGGCAAGTGCAAGGTCCTGAGTTCAATCCCCAGTTCCTAAGTAAATTAAAAAAAAAAAAAAATAGCACACATAAAACGATCTACAAGTTAAGTTTCATATAAGAAAAACAGAGCAAAATCCAAAAACACACTAAGAAAACTACCTGTTTACAGACATAGCCATGTTCCTAGTGTATGCATAAACTTCTAGAAAGAACGGCCTAGAAAAAGAGCCCTTCTGGAACAAAGGATTTTAGACTTGTAGATCTGGGAGAAGACTAGTCGCAAACATCCAGGTGGACAAAACACCTGTGTTCAGGTCCCAATGCGTGGATCCAAGAAGACTCCTGAAGATTCCCTATTCCCGGTCCACTATAAGGTAGAAAACTCAGTCTCTCACATCACCTGATGAGCACGTGGAAGATGTGGGGTGTGATGGTCCTGGCTCAAAGGACACAGTGACATCCTGAGCACCACAGAACTTGCGGACATAGAATGCCAGCGTCTTTAAAGATGCTGCTGCGGAATCTTCTGTATAGTCTTCAGGGACTGTTACATCAAAGAGTCTGGGTAATGTAGTCCTTGGGAACAGGAGCATACCAGAACTACAGGAATCAAAGCCAGGCTGCCACAGGGTGGCTTTAGGATAAGGTACTTATTGGTGTGAAAATGCTGAGGATTCTGGGGATGGTAGTCATTGCTCAGGCAATAGGCAATAAATTCTGGGTATTGCAGTCTGTGGCCAGGTTGAGGTACCACATATTGTAGATTTTGAGAGGATGTAGCACAGTTTTCCACGTAGCATAGCCCTTGAGGAAATATCCCTAAAGTTCGCAGTAGCATAGTCATTAGAACAACACACTATAAATTCCAGGTATTGTAGTCGTTGAGGCGCCAAGAATTCTGGGTAATATCCTTGTTCGGAAAAATATGGGAAAGATTTGGGGTATTACAGGGCTACATCAGAGCGGTGGACTCTGGGTATCATAGGCCATGGAAACGTTACTCCTTGTATTCTGGCACCGCACTCCTAGGGTTTCAGAACAATTCCTGTTATGGTAGACTAAGAGAGGTTTGGAGGATTCTGGGTACGTCGTCCCCACGAAGGATTCTGGGTGTAGTAGTCTAGAAGAAAAAAAAAAAAATTCATGCTGAGGATCCTGGGTATTGTAGTCCTGCTGCCCCATGGCTCTTTATGGGTATTGTAGTCCATGGGAAAATTACTCTGAGGAGTCTCTGTACTTAGTCCTGAAGACTGGTGGTGAATGAGTACAGTAATCCACTGGAAAATAGATAATTCTGAGTATGTAGTCTTACACCTACTTGGAGAATTCTATCTGTGATATTCCAAGAGGAAATCACACAGAGGATTGTGATTACTATCAGTTCTGTGGCTGTGATAGAACTATTTATGGCATCTATGAGAAAATTACTCTGCAGACTGGGTGCTGAGTTCTGTGTCCCCTCACTGAATTGTAGGTGTGATAATCTAAGGGGAAAATATGCCAGAGATTCTGGGTAAGTAGTACTGTGCACTGGCAAAGGATATTGGATATGTTAGTCCATAGGAAAGTTGTTTTAAAGATTCTAACTATATAGTCTCGTGGCTCTAGGCAGGATTCAGGGTATGGTAGCTCAGGGGCAAATCATTTCAAGGATTGTGGGTACTGTAGTCCTGCAACCAAGAAGCCCCCAGTGTGGCAGTGGTGGGTGAATTCTTCCTCCGCTGTCACCCACCTCTTATAGCCTCTGTCCCCTGATGAGCTGGCCTCCTGGACTTCCCCTTGCTGTGTTCTTCCAGTCCTGCAAGGAGGGCTAGGATATGTTCGCAGAAACTACAAAATAGGTCTTGGGGCAGCGTCCTGTGCAGCACTGAGCAGTGGATAACTAAGATGTTCTGCAGGGTACAACAGGCAGGGGCTCCACACTGCTGCATTCTGTGTGGGCAAGGCTGGGACTGCACACCACGTCCCTAGCATGAGGGCTGGGCACGCGCTTGTCTCCACAGGCAGTGTAGATGTTGCTGCCAGACTGGAGCTGGGATAGGCTCAGCAATCCTACAACATTCCGTTGCTTTGAGAAAAAAAAAAAAAAAAAGATTCTAAATATGAGTATTAGAATGTATGTCCTACAAATGATATAAGCTAGACACAAAAACTTACATAGCAGATTGAAGGGGGCAAGGGATTGGACTGGGACATAGCTCAGTGGCGCAGCATTTGAAGAGCGTGTGAAAAGTCCTGGCTTCAATGCTAGCGCCCAAAAGCGTCAACCAAGAGCCATTCTTGAAAAGTGATGGATCATCTGGGAAAGAGATGAAGAGATGGAGGGGGCAGAATGTAGAATGCGAGGGAAGGAAGCTTGGCAACACTTTCTTAATGGGCAATATTTTCTGCACAGTAGCGAAGAATGAGGCTAGGAGCATTTAGGATTTTCTCATCTCTGCTGATAGAAAACGCCTTGAAATTTTCTCTTGGAATTTCTACAGACCTCATTACCACTCTTTTTTTTTTTTTTTGAGTGATATGAATTTGTCTCTGTCTGTGTATGTAATAAAACAGCATATTTAGACTAAATATTGAAAGTAATTTACATGTTGACAGCAGCATGCTTTACCATTGATTTAAAATAAGACGTGCCAGAGGTGAACTGAGGAAATAGTGGTCTGCGTGGTGGATCCCCCAGAAAGAAAGGGGAGACTTTCTGTGCCTGCTGGTCTCACACTCCTGGGGACTCACTTCTTTTCTCTTTATGTGATATTTATCTCTAGAAAGAATTTACATCTTTTTTACCCTTAATTATCAAATGCCAATTGTGTACATTTATGAGATGCAATGTTATGTGCTTATATACATTTACTTATCAATTGATTAAATCAAGCCAATTAATACACTATATTCATCACCTCTTGTACCTCCCTACATAGATGAATAGGGACAAAGGTACTACTGTGCTTACATCACTAGGGTGCTGCTCAAGCAATAACTTCCTCTTAAACTCACATTCAACGCTAAGTGCATGCTTTCCAGCGTCAAATGCTCTGCTCACTTTAATAAACATAGTGTTTTATTTTTTGAAGAAATGTGAGTATATTTTAAAAACCGTTAAACTTTCTAGTGATTCACTTAGGATAGTCCTCACTCAAATTGTGCTTTGAATATTTATAGCAAGCTCATGTAAACAGCATAGAATGCACACTTTGACTTTGTTTTCTGTATTGTTTTATTCAAGATATTCCTCATTTGTTTCTGTTTTGTTTTGTCTTTTTCCACACTGAGGATGGAGTCCAGGGCCTTCACAATGAGCTACATCCTCAGAAGATTTTTTTTTTAATGTGTGTGCATGTAGCAGACACTTCCTGAATTGTTCTGCTGCCTGCTGTGCTTGAATACACAATGCTAGGGTTACAGGTGTGCTCCGTCAAGCCTGCCTTCTACTGTCACCTTTTAGAAGCAACTAGCCTGTGACCTCATTCTGCCTCCTACTGCATAGTATATTTGTTTGTACTATATTGCAACCCTAGTTCAATGTTTATATAACTGAAGCTTTTTATATCCGTCATTTTGTATTTGTGTGTATGTATTCCTCCACAATTTACGAGTATGCATCATAATCTAAGAAATAAGAGAGTCTATTGCAGTGAAGAACAGAAGTAATGGGAAAGATATCGGGAGTATTTTATAGCTGTGGAAGTTCAGATGAGATTTCGTGAATACATCCCATGAATCAAATTGTGCTGTAGCCTTCCACATTGCATCACAAATGGGCTTCCAAGAGCAGTACCATACAGCCAGGACCTTGCCCTGTTCAGCCATGGTTTCAAGTAGAAAGTCATTTCTCACTTTGTCAACGTTCAACACCAGAACAGAGTCCTACATGGGAGTGGCATCGGAAGGGCACACGTACTCCTGGGTACATGTACTCCAGTACATCCAGGTCCTTGGTCCTCAGACACAGCCTGGCAGGATTATTGATTCCCAGAGGGCTGGCAGAAAGCTGGCAATCCCAGTGCTGAAGTGTTCTGAAGAGGACTGAAGATTGTGAGCAGCAGGATTTGAAAGTCCCTGGGCATTCAAGGTTCTTCCAGAAACGTTAGCACACAAAGGCAATGATAGCATCCGCTGCAGACAGGATCTGTTTTCCGTTTGGATGCTCTTCCTCCAGAGCCGATGCCACAGCCACCAGGTCTCATCCTGGAGTCCTCACCAGGCTCTTTCTCAGGCTTCAGGCCCTATATCAGTCATGCTGAGTCATTAAATTTCAATATAAAAGTCTTAAAACAGGAACCAGTGAGACAGCTCAGTGGACTAAGCACCTGCTTAGGCAAGTGCAGGGACCAGGGCTCGATCCTGGTACTGCACACTGCACTGGCCCAGCCCTTCAGCAGGCTGAGCCTGTGACTGAGACCAAGTATGGTGGCACATACTTACAATCCCAGCGCTAGGGAGGCTGAAAACAGGATAGGAGGATCGCTATGAGTCCAAGCTGTGTAGTGAGACCTTGTACCAAATACATAAAATTTTAAAACGGTTCTCTTAGACAGATGAATGAGATGAACTTAAAATTGCTTTCTTGAGTTTCTTCATGCTTGAACTCTATTAATTAATGTTTATTCATGCATATTTTCCCTGAAGTTGTTTCACTCTATGAGTCTTGATTGAATAATATCTATTTTATTATCTTCCCATTGAAACAAGCCTGCTGACTTATTTAAACTGATTTTCTCTTCTTAGTTCTTTTCCTATCTTTAACTTTCTTTTTAAAAATCAAATTGTATGATATCAGTTGTAGCTGAAAGAAACAACAAAAAGACCGGATTAATTTAGCCACAGAGGACTCACAAGATGTTTCCTGCTCTATGTGAGTCTCAAGCCACGGAAGCTTCCCACATTTATTGATGGCTAAGAACAAGCAGGCTAAGGAATGTGGATAATTAATTTTGTGAAAATGATCTACTATCTCTATTGCCTTCTGACATTCACCAGACTCTAAGTTCGCACAACACCAGTTGGTAACATCCCAAGTGAAGGATCAAAGAACAGACAGGGTACATCCAGGAAACGCTGATATCTGTGGCCTTGTATCCCAGCTTACCGGAATTTACAAGAGACAGCAGGTCTCCTTAGGCTCTGTTCCTTGTTCTTTGGTCCCTCAGGACAGCAGACTTCTGGCTCATAGAACAACAGTCAATAGAAAATCAAAAACCAGCAGGGAAAATATTAAGTTCTATAGGACCATATCCACCATCTGGGGCAATCTCTGTGAGATGTGTACACTAAGGGTTTGGGAGTCACCAACCTTATGGTACTTCTGGTGGTTGTCGCTCTGATGGCTTCTCTTTGGATCCAGCTCATTCCTTGTAACTTTCTCAGATAATCCATGATCCTGGATTGTCCATCATTTTGGGTGTTTCAGCACGTACTTTACGTCACAGTCACAGATTCACACACTACCCACCTCAGTCCTTCTTCTGAAAGTTGGGTGGAAGCCTTCCTCACACCACAACTTCTGCATTCTGCATGCAACTAAAACTAGCAGTAGATGGATGACACCACTGTCTGCCACCAGATGGAGCAGTAACCAGCCTTCCTTCTCTTATTTACAGGTGATGAGTGCCCGGTTTGCTGTGTGCTACCAATCTAATGTTAAGGAACAAATTACCTAAGCCACTAGCGTTCCAGAATATGGTGCTCTGGGGCTTTCTTCCCAAAGCATAATCTTTCACATTTCAATTTTGATACTGCAAAGCCTGGAGTCTTGCTGGTCATTATGATTCCCTCAGGCTATCTATTGCATTATCCTGTTCCAAAGTGTGTGATGCCTATTGTTTCTGCAAACAAGCTCTGCACTTCTCTATCTTAGTAGTTCACAACTTTTCTTTTTTAAAAAAAAAGAAAAACCCCAGTTTATTTATATTATGGCCAGCTCAGTCTGCCCTCGGGGTAGGGCTGGCGAAGCATATGATACCAGAGATCAAACCACGGTCCCTGTGGTTACCTAAGCTTGCCTAAGCCGTCACTTTAGACCACTGAGCTATCTCACCAGCCCAATAGTTCACAACTTTTCTATGTCTTCCATTTTGGTCATATTACAGCTTATGTTACTAGGCCTTCTTCTTGGGATTTTCAATGTAGATCTGGCTAAAAGCCTGCAACACTAGCTGTACTACAGGCTCCACGTTAGAATGTCTTGAAATTTCTTCTACTCCTTTTACTAGTCCACTGCTTTTAATCTAAGTCTCAGGTATTTCCTGGACATGAATAAGATGCAAATAAATTTTCTTCCATAGCATAACACATGTAATCTGGAGTCCAACTGCCAATAGAGTGCTTATTCCTAACTGAAATCACCTGAGACTGATCTTTATCTGATACATTCCAATCAATGTTATAGTTTTCTTAGTTCTGAAGAGTATGTCTGATCATGTTCATCTTACAGCATTCCCAAGATGCTTCTTCAGGTGGTGTCACCAATCAAACCCAGTCTCCTTTTTGCTAACATTCCTGAACTACGTGGACAAGTACAGTAACAGCAAATGCCCAACTTCTACTACTAAAATGTCTTAGTAGGGGCTGGGGAGATAGCTCCATGGCACAAGTGCCTGGCTAGGAAGTGCAAGGTTGTAAGTTCGAACCCTGGTCCCACAAATAAATAAATAAACAAACAAAATGTCTTACTTCTTATTTCTGAGCCAACATAACTGATGGCAACTAGTTAACCAAGGTTAGCTCACTGTTTATAGATATTTCCATCCTTAGTCACCTAATTCCAGAGCATGGTATCGTATCAGAGTGGTGTCACACAGAAGAAATAGTCCATGCTTGCCCTATTGGTGGGTTCTTTCCATTCTCATTCATGGAGTTGTGGTCATTTTGATCCCTCTCTAGAATATCTTTTAGTAAACTGTGTAGGGTTGGTTTTCTCATCATGAAATTCTTTAGTTGTTCTTTCCAGGAAAGTATTTCACTTCTCCATTATACTTGAGAGTTTTGCAGGATATATCAGTCTGGGTTGGAATTTGTTTTCTTGTAAGACTTGAAGTACTTTGCTCTATGCTCTTCTTGACTTGATGGTTTGTAAAGAGAAATCTGCCATTATTCTGGTGAGTTGTCCTTTAAATGTGATCTGTTTCTTTTCTCTCGCAGCTTTTAGCATACTATTCCTGTGCTGAATTTCTGGGATCTTGATTATTGTATATCTGGGTGTGTTTTAATTGAGTTGATGCTATTTGGAGTTCTATATGCTTCAGTTACTGAATGTCAAATTTTTTCCCCATATTTGGGAAGTTTTCTTTTTTTTTTTTTTTTTTTTTTTTTTGAGACAGGGTCTCACTGAGCAGTTCTGGCTGGCTTTGAGCTCACTTTTGTATCCCAGGCTGGTCTTGAACTCACAACGATCCTCCTGCCTCAGCCTCCCAAGTGCTGGGATTACAGGCGTGAGCCACCACACCCGGCGGGAAGTTTTCTACCACTACTTCTGCCCGTATTCTTTTTAGATCATTTGTATTGACTCCTTCTTTCTAATTTATGCCTATTAATCTTATGTTGTTCGTCTTTGCATCATCTTGCAGATGTTGAATGATTTTTTATTGCATCCTAGATGTTCTTAAAAGATCTTACCCTTTCACTGGCTGCAATGTTGTCTTCAAGGTCACTTTCACTTTATTCAAATGGTTTTGCCAGGGACTAGGGATTTGCCTCAGCAGTAGAATGCTTGCCTAGCGAGCTGGAAGCCCTGGGTTTGGTCCTTGGCTCCAAAAACAAAAAATAAGCCTCTCATTAAAAAAAAAAAAAATTCAACCCAAATGGTTTTGCCAACTTGTGACTGAGGTTTTAATTTCCTGTATAGTACTTTGAATCTGCTTCATGTATTGTATTTCTTTCCCATATTGCTCATTCAAGGATTCCATCATTTTTGCATTCTCCTCTATTTTTTATCAGCGTCTTCTTTAGAAGCACTTAGTATTTCTTTCATTACAATTATCATTTCTTTGTTTACTTCCGAAAATTATTTCTGATCTGATCTCCTGTATACCTTTCTGCAGTAGTTTCTTTATTTCAGATGCTATTATTGCAAAGATTTCAGGTGTGTGATTTCAAATTTCTTCTGTGCTATTGTCTGCTGCATTTGTTCTGGTGGACTTGGGGCCTGAGAATGCATTTTGCTTCTTCTCTTTGTCATTTTATGTCACACTGTCTCCTGACCTTGATGCAGAGCTTTGGTAGAGTTCTGACCTCAGCACTGGGTCTGGGTCTACCAAGGTCACACTCATCCAGGTGGGCGTGGTTTGGTCTAGTTGCTGAGCTGCGCTTCTTCCTGCTCTAGCCGGTGAAAGTGAATCTGCTGTGCCATTCTGGCAAGGTGTTCTTTTCCTAGATCAGCTGGGTGGATCTTGCCTCTGGCCTCTCTGCAGGGAGTTCTGCTGGGTCTGTCTGATGTATGTGTATGAAGTTCCACTCACATGTCGGGCCTGGGTGCTCGATCAAATGAGTTTCTGGCGGGCCCTGGGTGGTGCCACTGACACTCTAGGCCTGGGAGCTGACTCGAATGAAGATCCTGCATGCCCCTGGGCTCTGACTCAAAATCATTAAGTTTGATAGATGGTTTTACAGATTACATCAATCTGGGTCAGAAGTTGTTTTCTTTCAGGACCTGAAATCCTTCACTCTAAGTTCTTCTCGATTTCATGGTTTGTGATGAGAAACCAGCCATAATTCTGATGGCCTTCCCATTATAGGTGACTGGTTTCTTTCCTATAACAGCTTTTAATATTGTTCTCTTGCTGAATTGCCAAGGTTTCCTTATTACATGCCCAGATGTAATTGTATTTTTCTTATGGCTAACTGGAGTTCTATACCCCTCACTTAACCTGTATTTCATATTCTTTTCCCATATTTGGGAAACTTTCTGCTACTACCTTTGCAAATTCTCTTTATGTCATGTATGCTGACTCTTGCTGGTTTGTGGACACTTATCAATCTTATATTTTTTTATATTTGTCTCACCTTGCAGCTGTTGAATTGTTACTTCCTGGTTCCCTGTCTTTTTCAGTCATCATTCACTTCCCAATCAGGAGCTGTAATACTGTCTTCAAGGCCTGAACATCTATCTTTAGTTTCATTCAAGCAGTTTTGCAAGCCTCAAATAGAATTCTTAATTTGCTCAGTATCTGTTTGGGTATCCATGGGTTCTAATTTCTTCCTGAATTGTTCATTCAATCTTACAATCATATACTCATTTTTCTGCGTTGCTCTATATTTTCATCTGTCTTCTTTAGATTAACTGGGCGGTTCTCTTATTCTTTTTTTTACCTTTCTTCCTATTTACCTGAGATAGTAGTTGTGATCTGATTTCTTCTGAAGCTTTATAGAATTGTTTCTCTACCCTAGTTACTATCATTTTATGAATGTCAGTCCTGTGACTTCCAAGTTCTTCTATGTCCATGTCTCCTGGACCGCTGGGTGACTCAGAGATGTAAGATTGCTTTTGCTCCTTCATGTTGATTTTTTGTTTGTTTGTTTGTTTGTTTGTTTTAGTGCAGGTTCTACAGGGTCTCACTACACAGATTGAACTTGGGCTTGTAGTGATTCTCCTGTTTTCAGCTTCTCAAGTGCTGGGATTATACACATACCACCACACCCAGTCTCAATCACCATCTCAGTGCACCCTGGGGGTGGGGCCAGCACAGCCAGGCTGGGTATCAAATCTCCAACCACTGTGCGTGCCTAAGCAGGTACTTTAATCCTCTGAGCTATCTGGCTGCCCCTTTATGTTGATGTTTTCAAAACTCCCAATGTTCAATAGGACTCAGCGTTGCTCCTGCAGTGGTGGAGCAATGGAGTACGGGCCACTGAGACTCCTGCGATGGTGCAGGGAGCAGGACAAGGCTCAGTGAGGCTTCTTTGATGTTGGGGATACGGTGCCTGACACTCTGTAGGTGTCAGCATGACTTATGTGATGGCAGAATCACAGGGCAGGGCTCACTGATGCTCCTGAAGCTGGCGGGGCTGCATCCTGATGTTTTTGAACATGATAATAGGGCGAGATTCCTTGAGGCTCCCATAACAGTGGGGGAGCCACACACATGTCAGTGAAGAGAGGGAGAGAGAAAGAGAGACAGAGAGAGAGAGAGAGAGAGAGAGAGAGAGAGAGAGGGAGAGGGAGAGGGAGGGGACAGGGAAAGGAAGAGGGAGAGAGACTTCATTTCTATTTGCAAGAAGTTTCAAGTAACCAAGCTAGGAAATGAGTCCCAGCCCTCCTAACAGAAGCACCTTGCTCTCCAGCCTCTAAAATGGGACCTGGCCATGGAGGGGTTAATCCCAAATCCCATTCCTGGGCTAATAGCCCTCTGTAGGCTCCAGAGAACATCCTGCACCTGACTCTTCTACTCTTTCTCTTTTGGGTTTCACAGGTGTATACCATGGGGCACCTCCCATCCAGGATGCCCAGGTGTAGACTCTCAAGCAAGAAGTGCATTCTGCCTTTCAGGACAAGTTTTCAAACAACTGCTCTAGAATCCCTGCGCCTTTATGACTGGTGAAGGTGACTAGACATGTGCCGCCTACCAGTCATCCTCCAGGTTCAATGGAACTGCAGCTTAAGAGAGGGCCTAGTACTGGAGACATGGCTCAGTGTCTAGGAGTCCAGCAAAACCATGCACTGGCATTGCCAAGGAACATTTGCAACAAAATAAGTAGGAATGTAAATCAATGCAGTGCATGTGTTGTTGCTGTTCAGTGAGAACCACGAAAAGAACAACAGCAAAGTTGGGTGATCAGCAGCAGAGGACCCAGCAGGCTTAGCTGACGGAGCCCCGAACCGAGCAAGCACAGCATATTTATTGAGAAGCTTAGAAGGTGCAAATAATGGGCAAAGAGCAATGTATGAGAAACTCTCTAAATCATGAGGTCCTCTCAGTCACATGCTACAGTTATCTTAAGACTTTGAAGTACACAAGACTTCCTCCTCTGGCCTCAAAGGACAGTGCTGAGGAAACAAATAGGGTTGTTCTGTTCTGGCAGCTTGTCACCAGGCACTGCCGATCAGCTTGCTGATTCTGCAAAGTAAAACAGCCTTTTCTTTGTTTTCCCAAACTTCATCCTCAGTTATCTATCATGAATCATACAGCAATGTGCTCTGTGTAATAGCGTAATGCAGATAGCTAGAATACTTTATGGCAGTGAAGTTGAAATCGTTACTGAAATGAACATGTGTCTCGACCTGCGAGGAATCAGCATGGGTCCCAGTGGGAGCGTGGGGATTATAGGGGAAAATGGGACAAGAAACACGGGAAATGGAGACAAGACAGGATTCTGATCAAGTCTCGTTTATTCAAAAAGGCGCTCGGGTATATATACAGGGCGCGGGAAATGAGGTATTTCCACCAGTGACATCAGCAGTTATGCAAGGCAATGGCGGGCGACTTAAAAGCATGTGATTTATGGGAAAATAGCAAGGGGTAGGATAATAGAAACCTAACTAGAGGCTATCGCGAGATGGGGCTGTCGCGAGATGATGATGTCATTACAAAATGGACGTCAGCAGTTTGGGCTCCCACAAACATGTTCTTGGAAATGCCTACTTTTGAAAAAAATATTCAAGGTGAGAGAGTTGTCTTAAAATCAATTTTTAAATGGAGGGCCTAGAAATCATCAATTAAAAAGTCTGACGCAGTCATTGAAAATTTGAGAAATTTAATGAAGAGATATCATTGCATGAGTTTTGGGGGGAAATAGTATCAGCGTCACAATACATAATTCACACTAAACCCAACTCAACAAACTCCAAATCCTTAAACATAATCCCACCAGGCTATTTTCCAGCTATTTTCCAGGTTTCAGCCTCTTTTTCCAGCATGGTCACTGCCTGCAACCCGTTCAGGATTATGGCGACAGCAGGGGGATTGAACATTGCCAAAAAAAAAAAAAAAAAGAAAAGCTCTGTGAAGGTAAAACAAAAGAAGTCTATGAATTGTTGGACAGCTCAGGAAAAGTCCTCCTGCAGTGCAAGGACCACATTACAGCCAGAAATGAAGCCAGAAAGGTTCAGCTGGAACAAAAAGCCATTTCCAATAAGATTATGAGTCGTATTTTCCAGTGGTTGCAGGAAGGAGGTATCAACACTTCTTTCAGCAGAAAATGCTTTCATTACACCCCAGTGAAATGACTCCAATTGAATGGACTGGCAGGAGAATAGCAACTGATTCTTATCTCAGAAGAAATCCTAGCGCCAAGGAAGGATTCAAGCTTTCCGCGCCTCAAGTGGAGCTGTTTTTCAAGGTGATGTCAGTGATGACCCACAGTGTTCTGAGGACCAGCTAATCGCTCCCAAGCTCTGCTTTGCTGGACTTGTGACAGGCCACACTGAAGTGAACACCATGAGTCACACTACACAGGCTATTTTTGCAATACTGGAGAAATCTGGCTGCCCCAGAACTCTACACTCATTGATATAAAGATTGAATTTGGTGTTGAGGTGACTACCAAAGAGATTGTTCTCGCTGATGTTATTGATAATGATTCCTGGAGACTCTGGCTGTCAGGAGATCGAAGCCAGTGGAAAGACAAGCAGTCTCACCATGACCTACATGAAGTAACCCCTGAAGGGCTGCAGAGGGTGAAGAAGAACTTTGAATGGGTTGCAGAGAGAGTACAAGTGCTTCTGAAATCAGAAAACCAGTGCAGGGTCGCAGTGCTGATGGGCTCAACTTCTCATCTTGGTCACTGTGGAAAAAATCAAGAAGCCTTGTGGAAATTATGGGATTCCCTGTGAGCTTTGAGTAACATCTGCCCATAAAGGCCCAGATGAAACCATGAGGATGAAAGCTGAGCATGAAGGAGATGGCATTCCAACTATGTTTGTCTCAGTGGCAGGCAGAGGCAATTGCTTAGGCCCTGTGGTGTGCAGTAACACTGCATAGCCTGTTATCAACTGTCCGCCCCTCCCATCAGCCTGGGCAGCTCAGGACGTGTGCTGAGACTGTCTCTTCTCTGAGACTGCCCAGTGATCTCGGCTATTTGACCGTACTTTCTCCAGAAGGATCAGCTCAGTTTCCTGCTCAGATATTTAGATTAAACAACCACTTGGTAAGGGCCAAACTGTGAGAAAGCATGAATTTCCTTAAAACAGGCTGACAAGAAAATCAGACACCAATTTTTAAGAATGTCATTTCATTGGGTTGAGGAGTCATATATATTCCCAGTTTAACTGCAGAAAATAAGCAAAATAGGAAAAATAATTCTTCGTCAGAGAAAACCAATAAAATTGATAATGAATAGCTGCTTCTCAATATACAGAGGGAAAAAAAAAAGATAAGCCCACCAAAATTCTGCATGCAAGACGCCATTGATGAACCTACGTAGAAAACATTTTAATTAAATACTAGGAAATGTTGCAGTTTGTGTCTTAGTTGTGCCCCCAAATCCAAATGTAATCATGGGGTGGACTTCCAGAGTTTGAGATTAATTCATGATCCATGGGGATTATGGGTGTGAGTGCCGCTGGGATTATGGGTGTGCACACTGCTCCCAGACGGAAGCAATAGCCTGAATGCAACTTAAGAGAGACAGACTTCCTCTCTGCAGCCATTGTTGCCCCTGTTCCTTTTGCTCTCTTGTTCTTTGCTACCACCTCAAAAAGTTGCTCTCTGCCATGTGCAACTCTGCCTTGGAGCCAGCTGAGTATGGACAGAAACCTCCAGTAACTGTGAGCTAAATAAACCTTTCCTTCCTTCCTTTTGGGTGTCAGGGATCTGTCCCAGCAACTAGAGAAGAGTAACTGATTCGGGAAACATAACTGAGTCAGACATAAACTGGACTCACATGCTTTGAACTAGCTGAGTTACTGCAGAACAGAATTATTTTTAGCCTGTTTTGGTGACACAGGACGGTAGGGCCACCTATATGGAAGGCAAAATGAAATGGGATGATGTCAAAGCCCTGTCCAGTCTGGGGAACCTATAGAAAGGCTGTCTCAAAATAAAAATGAGTTAGAGAGCTTTCTAGACTGTAAAACATGATAGCAAAAGGAAACATGTTCTTTAATATAAGGAAAACCTCTTTAAATAATTATATATATTTTACCAAAAAAATGCTTAGAATACAAAAAGCTCCTAACACTCAGAACCTCTACATAAGAAAGACAATAAAAACCCGAATTAAAAATAAAAATAAGCCAGGCATGGTGGCGCAAGCCTGTAATCCCAGCACTCGGGAGGCTGAGGCAGGAGGATTGGTGCAAGTTCAAGACCAGCCTGGGCTACAACAGTGAGCTCAAGTCCAGCCTGAACTGCATAGCGAGACCCTGTCTCAAAAAGACAAAAATAAAAATAAAAACTAAAATAACCCCTCTTGCAGAAGCTGGCAATGCATGATGATGAATTTAAAACAGAAAGGCATATAGTCACATGTCCTCTCTTTCTGATCCCATCTACTAGTGCAGTCCTACACTGTGCAATGAACACGAATAAAAACCACAATTGTATACAAATAACAATCCCATTTTGGAGAATATGGTACTTGAACACCTATTACATGCAGTAACTGAACAGATACATTTTCATTCACATCTAACAAGCTAGGTGCATTGTTCTGTTTGTTATAGTCAATCTAGTCAGAAATTCCCTAAGAAAGAAATCCGTTTGCCTTCACTTCTAGAAGCAAGCTCTAGAGATGTCTCTTCGTGAGGCCCGCTTCCCACAGTTCTCATCCCAGGGCTGAAGAGCTGCCGCCAACACTCCTGGATTGCAGCTCTTTCTTGTTCTACACAGACTTTCTGTGCCCCTTGCATTTGTGGGCATTTATGGGGACCTGTTTCTTATTTGCAAAGAGGTAGGTTGCAGCTCACAGCAAAAGGCATCTTCACTATTTTGTTACTGTGGCATCGAAAGCACCAGTAGTTGCCCTCAATCTCTGGGATACTGGTGTAAGTAGACTTTGGACCTGAGATGGCAATTAGTAATCGTCGTGTCCACTAGAGGACGCCAGTTTCCATTCCAAAGTTCTTTGTTCACAGTCTAACCAAATAAATACACAAGTTCATCAGCCAAGTATTCCCTTGAGCAGGTTTCCCTTCTGCCTGGGACTCTCCAGTAGGTGGCACTGCCTCCTCTTCCCTGGCTCTTGTCCCACCACTTTTGGAGGGATCGCATATCAAACCTAACATTCCCATGAAAAATGCTCAACATCTTTGGCACAGAACTGTTCCTATTCCAATCTTTTCTATACCAATTGCACAAAAATAAAATCTTCCATTGCCTTAAGTTAAAAAAGAAAGGGGTTTAGTCACTCTTGTAATTATCACACTATTTATACAGCAAAGTGTGTTAGCTTTACCTTCAAAGTACACACGCTGAGGCTGCGACAGCTGATGCAGATGATGCCACTAAACATTGGGCTAATGTACTTAAAATAGAGGATACACCGCCTTCTGCTGCTGGCCTATCCACTGAGACCATAGTGGGAATGAAAGCATGTAGCACATTGGTCCTCTTCTCATTTAAGACAGGTACTGTCAAAATGCTGGCCAGATGTAGTAAGATAAACACAGTCAATTCGTGTGGAGCTGAAAGCCTACTTCCTGGGTCATCTGGATTTTCCAAAACACAATTTGGTTCCATGTTCATGGCTACAGTCAGAAAAACAGATGATACAAGCTGTACAACTGGAACCCTTCGTGTCGCCATTTAGGAGCTAATGTCATCTACTAGGGACTTGTGGCCAGGGCAGCTTGGTGAGCGACCAGGAAGGTGGAACTCAGCACCAAGTTGCTGGGTGTGTGACCAAATGTGAGGAATTTGGTGGCGTTGTTCTGCGAAGAAGGGCTGAGGCCTGTGGCTGGGCCCAGTGACCAGCATACTGCAAGTCCCAGTGGGGCCCAGACTGAGGCCCAGACTTATGTGAAGATCATCATAGCACAGAGGAGGCAGGAGGTAACGTTGAAGACTTCAGGATGGAAGTCAGTGCCGAGCAGAAACCAACACCACACTCTCCACAGAGAAAGCAAAACCTTGAGTCACAACCAAACAAGAACACCTGACATAAAAGAGATACCCAAAGAACTGTTGTATGTTGTCTGTCAGTGCTGAAAGAAATGATGAGAAGACCTGATGAATAAGCTTCAGAGCACTCACTGAGACTTATCTCTCTCAAAGTGAGCCCAGAGCTGCAGAAACAGCTCACTTTTATTGATGGCTACAAGCAGACTATGGAATATACAAAACTACTTTACAGATTGCGAATCACTATGTCTTCTACCATTTGCCTAACAGTAGGCTTACACAGATGCTAACAGGTAACCAAAGAGCAGGCGAGGTAACAACCCTTAACATCCCAAGCAAGAGACTAATAAATAGGGCACCAGCAAAGGAAGCTGCTATCTGCAGGTGTAAATCCCAGCTTTCTGGGACCTACAATAGACAGCAGCCCTCTCTGGGCTCTGTTTCTTGTTTCCTGCTTCTCAGGATATCAATTGGGCATATTGCTATAAGAACAGATTCTTTTACAGAGAGGTTCTGATTCCAGTGATATAGATACCCACAATTAAGCTTGCACAAAAAAGTAGCACTAAAAAGCAAAAGGCAATCTCAGTCTCCAAGCCCACCCAGAACAAATGCAAGAGACATGCATATAGAAGAAATCAGAAGTTGCACACCTGAAATCTTTGAAATAATAGCAACTGAAATAAAGAAACAGTGGCAGAAAGGCATAGAGAAAATTAGATCAGAAATAATTTCCCAGGTTAAAAAAATTGATAGCCATAATGAAAGAATTATTAAGTGCTCTAAAGAAGACACTGATCAAAAAAGCAGACAATAAAAAAAAATGATGGAAATCTTGAATGAGCAATATAGGACAGAAATAGAATGCACAAAGCAGATTCAAAGAGATGGAAATTAAAAACTCCATTAAAAGCTAGCAAAACCATTTAAATACAAGTGAAAACAGACTTTCAGACCTTGAAGACACAGTTAATGTCTTCTTCACCAGTGAAAGGTGAAGAAAGTTCTCTCCGTTTAGGCAGAGTACAGCACTGGGGGTTCCATCTCTAGGCATGCCATGCCAGCCTCTCCTGGGCTTGGTGGCGCACACCTATAATCTCAGCACTTTGGGAAGCCAAAAACAGGAGAATCACTATGAATCCTATGGAAATATAGAGATGAGACAAAAGTCTGATGTCCTAAGGGAGCAGGGAGCAATAAACAGAGCCCGGGAGAACTGTTGTCTCACAGAATTCCCGCAAGCTGGAATTCAAGGCCGCAAATAGCAGCTTCTCCTGATAGCGCCCTGTTGGTTGTCTCCTCCCTTGCTTGAGGTGTTAATGGCTAGCATTGGTGTGAACCTAGTGTTAGGCAAATAGTAGAAGTCAATAGAGATTTCAGTCCTCCTTCACTAAAGTATTTATGCACATTCCTTAGCCTGTCTTTAGCCCTCAATAACAGTAAGATGCTTCTGGGGCTCTGGACTCACTTTGAGAGAGACTAATCTGTGAGACTTCTGAAGCTACTACCTTCATCGGGTCTTCTCATCATTTCTTTTGGCACCGACTCATAACATACAACAACTCCAATCTACATAGTGAGACCCCATATACCCTGTAGACTCTGTCCTAAACAAAAGTCCAAAGTAAGTTCACTTTCAACAAACAAGTCCTTAAGTATAAAGTTACTGAAACCCACAAAAGATAGATCTTTAAGTGAGTAACAGAAGTTCTTGTCCAGTGGTCCGTCACACGAGTAGGCACTTTTTAAGTCCTGCTCATTAAAAGATACACATGCACACATGTACACACACCCATACCACAAACCTCATTAAATACAAAAAAGGCAGCAAACGAGTCAATTTAGAAATCAATACACTCTGATAAATCACCTCCATCTGTACAGAAAACCAAAGCAAGGGTTAGTAGACAGTAGCCAGAGAAATGGAAAGGAAAGGGAGAAAGAAGATAATTCTGCTTGGGCAGAGAATATGTAAGCATTGAGGTTCATGAGAAGAAAAGGAGAGGAGAGCATCAGAAGTGTGCCTTTACCTGAATGCAAGTGGACAGTTCATTGTAAAATATGTAAAATAGGGACTAGGGGGATAGCTCAGTGGAATAAGTGCTTGCCTGGCAAGCGCAAGGTCCTGAGTTCAATTCCCAGTACCACCAAATATAATAATAATACTGAAATAAAAAATAAAATATGAAAATAATTCAGCATTAAGAACTAAGAATAGAAAATGAACTAAGGATAGAAAGTCAGTTTAAAGAAATCAGGATATTTGTTTCTATGAGAAGATCAATAAAATAGATATTATTCAGACAAGACTGATAAAGTGAAACAACCTCATAACAAACTTAATGAACATAAATCACATTAATTAAGAGGCTGCAGGCATGAAGAAACTTGTGAAAGCAACTTTAAATTCATTCTGTTCATCTCAGTCAAAGATCCGTTCTACATTTTTAAAATTAAAATGTAACTACCAAAATATCTGAAATAGATGAGTTTGTAAAAGCATTGACACAGGATTTCAGTGGAGTTGAAATAAATATGCAGTATACACTGAGCAAGAATGAATTCTTAGGTATCTTAGTTACTCTTCTGTCATTGCTGGGACAAGTATCTGACACCCAAAATGAAGGAAGGAAAGGTTTATTTAGCTCACAGATACTAGAGGTTTCAGTCCATACTCAGCTGGCTCCAAGGCTGAGTGGAACAGGGCAGAGATCAGCAGTTCATGGTGGTGGAACAGCAACAAAATGGTGACAGAGGCAACTGACCCACCAGGGTTGCAGAGAGCAACAGCTCGAATCTGTCTCTCTGTCTCTCTCTATATTCCATTCAGGCTCTCTGCCTCAGCCTATCCACCTTAGGCCTCACCCATAATCCCAGCAGTACTCAGACCAATAACCCCAGCAGTACTAAAACACATAATCCCAGTGGATCATGAGTCGAGTCTCAAACTCTAGACGTCCCCACCCCATGTCTGCATAAGGCTTTGGGGAACAACTAGACACAAACCATAACAACAGGCTACTGGCTTCTTAGATGTAGGAATAGAAGGCAAGCGTCAGGATGCATGCCTGTAATCCCATCACTAGGAGAGACCGACAGAGGATTGTGCATCCAAGCCCAGCCGGGCCATTTTACAATTCAGCAAGTGCCTGCCACATGCACACATAATAAAGTAAGTCTCCTGGGCATGAAGCTCGCTGTGAGAGCCCAGGGCTCAATCCTTAATTCTGAAAAAATAAACCAAAACAAAAAGAGAGCTACTAGGAATATCTTGGATAAGACAGAGTACAGAAAACAAAATTAAAGTGTGCTTTCTATGCTGTTTACATGAGGTTGGTATAAATACTCAAAATTTGAACAAAATGTATTCTAAGTAAGTCACTAGAAAGTTTAATCTTTTTTTTAAATATCCTCACTTTTTTTAAGAAATAAAGCATTATGTTTATTAAGGTGGACAAAGTTTTTAATACCAAAAAGCATCCACTTAGGGTTGAATTTGAGTTTAAGAGGAAGTTATTGCATGTGCAGTACCCTAGGGATGTAAGCACAACAGTGCCTCTGTCCCTATTTATCTGTGTAGGCAGGTGAAACAGGTGATTAGTGTGATATGTTAATTTGCTTGATTTAATCAACTGATCAGTAAATATATATGATTACATAACATTGCATCTCATAAATACATACAATTGGTATTTGATAATTAAGGGCAAAATAGATGTAAACTCTTTCAAGAGATAGATATTGCATAAAGAAAAATGAAGTGAGTCCCCAGGACACTGTGAGACCTGCAGGCGCAGAAGGTCTCCCTCTTTCTGGGGGATCCACTGTGCAGACAACTACTCCCTCAGTTCACCTCTGGCACATCTTATATCAAGAAAACTATAAAGCATGCGGCTCATGAAATGTAAATTACTTTCCATGTTGAGGCTAAATATGCTTTTTTATTATATTCATGAGCACAGACAAATTAATAACATGCAAAGAAAGCGGGGATGAGAAGGTCTGTACCAATTCCAAGCGCAAACATCAAGTGACTTTCTATCAGCGGAGATTAGAAAATCCTAAACACTCCTAGCCTCGTTGTTGGTTACTGTGCAGAAAACATTGTCCACTAAGAAAGTGTCCCCAAGCTTGCTTCCCTCCCACTGCACACTCCACCCCTCTCTTGGACTCCATGTTTGTTTTTGTTTTTGGTTTTGTTTTTCTCTCAAAATTTTCTGTTGACTTTCTTAGGTGCTAGGGATGGAACCCAGGACATTCTACATGTTATTCAAAAGCTGCACCACTGATCTATATCCCAGCCCAGTCCCCTTCCCACAGCCCAATTCAGTGTGATATTTAAGCTTTAGTGTCTGGCTTATTCATTTGTAAGAAAAGCACTCCACAACTTGGACCTCATAGAATCTTAAGATTTTTTTTTTAATCCAAAGCAACAGAAAGTTGTAGGATTGCGGAGCCTATCCCAGCTCCAGCCTGGGCAGCAGCATCTACGTTGCCCATGGAGACAAGGCGCATGCCCAGCCCTCATGCTAGAGACCCAGCTGTGCAGCCCCAGCCTTGCCGGCAAACAGAGTGCAGCAACGTGTAGCCCTTGCCTGTTCCACCTTTCAGAACGTCTTAATTATTCATTGCTCAGTGCCACTCAGGATGCTGCCCAAAGACCTATTTCGCTGCTTCTGCGGCCAGTAACCCAGTCCTCCTTCCAGGAGACAGAGGCTATACAAGGTGGGTGACAGCAGAGAAAGAATTTGCTCAGCACTGACACACAGGAGGCCTCCTGGTTGCAAGGCTAAAGTATCTAGAATCCTTGACATAATTTCTTCCTGGACTAACATACCCTGAATTCTGCCTAGTGCCTCAGGACTACAGAGCTGGAATCCTCAGAACAATTTTCCCGTGGACTACCACACCCAATATCTTTTGTCAGTACTCAGTATTACATTCCCAGAATCCTTGGCATTTTTTTTTCCTTTCAGATAACCATACATAGAATCCAGCATGGGACCACAGCACTAAGCACCCAGTCTGCAGAGTAATTTCCCCACAGACGTCATAAACAGTTCTACTGAGGCCGCAGAACTAATAGGAACCGTAATTCTTGGCGTGATGTCCTTTTGGACTGTCGCAGACAGAACTGTCCAAGTGAGCACAAGACTACATATTCAGAATCACCAATGTTCCACTAGATTACCATGGCCAGAATTCACCACCAGCCCCAGGACTAACAATCCAGAATCCTCAGAGTAATTTTCCCATGGACTATCATACCCAGAATCTTCCCTGGGCCAGCAAGACTACAATACCCAGGATTCTCAGCATGATTTTTTTTTTTTCTTTTCTCCCAGACTACCTTACCCAGAATCCTTCCTGGGGGGGGCCATAGATCCACGTACCCAGAATCCTACATAACTTGGCCTTAGACTACCATAATGGGGCGAGAACACAAGGTGTAACATTTCCATGGACTACCTTACCCAGAATCCACCGCTCAGACATAGCTCTTACAATACCCCAAAGCTTCCTCAAATTGTTCCCTGAAAGGCCATTACCTAAAATCCTTGGCGCATCAAAACTACCAACCTGTAATGTATAGTTTGCTGCTCTAATGACTATGCTACTGTGAGCTTTAGAGATGTTCCCACAATGGCTGTAGTACGCTGCAGATCATGCCACAATCCTCAAAACCTACAATATGGAGAAACCTCAACCTGGCCACAGACTGCAGCACCCAGAATTCCTTGCACATTGCCTGAACAATGACTACCACACCCACAATCCTCAGCATTTCCCAACAATAGGTACCATACCTTAAAGCCTCCCTGTGGCAGCTTGGCTTGGATTCATCCTAGAGTTCCCAGGTATGTTTCCGTTTCGAAGGACTACATTACCCAGACTCTTTGACATAACCATCCCTGAAAAATATAAAGAAGATCCCTCTGCAGCATCTATAAAGACCCTGGTATCCCACGTTCCTAGTGTGTTTTGGAAGGACTAGGGTGCCCACGATACCACCGTGTCCTTTGAGCCAGGGCCATGACACCCCGAATCTTCACGTGCTCACCACAGGCTGTGAGACACAGTCGGCTGCCTTGTACTGGACCAGGAATATAGAATCTTTAGTCTTCTCTCAGGTCCATGAATGGGGACCTGAACACAGGCGTCCGTCCACCTGGATGTGCTTGTAGTCCTCGTGCAGATCTACAAGTCTGAAATCCTTTGGCACCGAAGGGCTCCTTTTCTAGGACTAGGTTTCTTTCTTTTTATTGGGAATATTGCTATCATGCAGGTAGTTTTCTTAGTGTGTCTTTACATTTTGTTTTTACTGCTTTTCTTATATGAAACTTAATTTTCTGATCATTGTATGTGTACAATTTAAAAAGTTTTCATTTTGAGCCAGCTGGGATGCTGCTGTTCAGTACTTTTCCTTTTTGTCTACAGATTTTGAGGCTTTGTTTCTAATACTTAGATCGTCAGTACTTTGTGTCTGGTTCTATAAGAGCACTACTGATCCAGTTTTAACTTTGTTCTGAGTTGATACCAATTTCCCCAATCAATTTAACCGACCTTTATGATTTTACTTACACTCACTTTTAATAAAATATACAACATACTACATTTCATTTATTTTTGCTCATGGGTTAATTTCTTTGGATTTCTCTTTTACTTTGCTTTATGTAATTGTGCACCACAAACACTATCCTAATATTTTATTTATGGAAGGCATATATAATTTGCTATCTTTTTATTATAATTTTTACTCATTTTAACGAGAAAAAAGAAAATAGTGATGACACAGTATCAAAACAGATTAGTAGAAAGTTTATAGTAATTAATACATTACATATTGTTGTCTTCATAGTAATTATTCATAGGACAAGATGCAGACATGATATCTTGTTAAGCAATGTTAGTACAAACTTATTCTCAGTGAACTAAGAGAAAGTAGCTAAAGCCAGATTAGTATGCTGAGCTTTAAAAGGCTCAACAGCTTCCGACACTGCCAGTTCTGCCAATAACTCACTACTATTATGAAATATGGTTTATGTATACAACCACTTTCTATGTATACAACCACTTTCTGTTAGTTCAGTGAGAAAAAAATATTTCTACCAACAGTGTTTAGAAAAGTTATCATGTCTGGGCCAGGCATGGTGGTGCACGCCTGTAATCCCAGCACTTGGCAGGCTGAGCCAGGAGGATTGGTGTGAGTTCGAGACCTGCCTGGGCTACCAAAGTGAGCTCAAGCCAGCCTGAACTGCATAGTGAGACCCTGTTTCAAAAAGACAAAAAAAAAAAAAAAAAAGTTATCATGTCTGCATCTTGTACTCTGAACAACTACTAGGAAGACAGCAATATGCATTGTATTAATTATTGTGGCTGTCCTACTAACATGTTTTGAAATTGTGTCATTGTTATTTCTTATTAAAAGTAATAAAATTATGAAAGAAAGAAAGAAAGAAATGAGGCTATTAAAAATCTTGCATTCATTATATTGATACATATCTTCTTACTTTTCTGTGTTAACTTTATTTTCCCCATGGTATTGGTCTTTTAAACTATATGACTCTGAGTCTTCTAATTTATAAACCAGTTATCTTGTCAAAATATTAACCATAAAACAAAAAGAGTGCTAGGATTGGGGTTCACTCTGGATTCTAGGTACAAACTGCACCATAATAAAACAAGCCAACACACAAAAGATAAAAACACTCTATTCTTACCTGCTTCATGCTCTTCCAGTTATCTCTTGTTAGGGTTTGACATCAGTGACTTTAATGAATCTCTCCATGCGCCGGGATTCATCTGCCCAATCATCCAAATCCCTATGAAGCTTCTACAAGGGTAAGTCTTCACATGTTTGCAGCAATCTAGTTAAACAACAAAATAGTAAGAAAAATAAATAAAGAGGAACCTGTGGCTCGCTACGTTCAGGAGAATTAACATGAAACCGTTATCAAGCATGTGTTGCACTTTCTGAACCTGAATGGTAAAATAAATTTTAATTAATTAATTAAAAACCTCGCAAGTATAATCGCCTACTCCCACATATTTGGAAGTTATCCAGGCTTAGAGTAGTAAAAACTATTCTAAGTCCTGAAATTTCCTCAGCTGTAAAGCAGTGGGCTTAGCTCTGTCGTGAGACAGTTTGGTGACAAGGTCGCCCAGGGAGGTGGCACGGCACTGCATTCCAGGGAGAGATGAGATAGAACAAGCGGAAGTAAGGACACGCTGGTGGATCAAGAACTGAGAAGCCAAACAACGCAAGGACAGCTAGGTCCACATAACAAAACCAACAAATACATAAAGCTCTTCCTGTCCCACAAACTCTGCAGATTTGTCAAAAATAAGAAGTACAAGGACCAGCCAAATAGCTCCATGGATTAAAGCACCGGCAAACAAGCGGCTCAATCCCGCAGCTTACCGTGCTGGCTGTGCTACAGGACGTGCTGAGACAGCAATTGAGACTGGGCATGGTGGCACACGCCTGCAATCCCAGATCTTGGAAGGCTGTAAACAGGCAGATCACTACGAGTCCAATCTAGTAGTGAGATCCTGAACACCATGTAGACCTTTCCCTTTAAAAAAAGAAAGAAAGAAAGAAAGAAGTACATGACACTGACTTGTGGTCAACAGCACTTACCACCTGCTGTTTTGGTGTCCCTCTTCTAGCTCTGATGCCCAGGACACTGCCTCTCTAATCACTGTATGGTCACAACTCTCCCTCTTGGCAGTTGCAGTGAGCCAGGTACTCCTAGGTGTAACTACACTGTGGCCCATTGGGGCATCGATGGCATCTGAAACCACAGCAGCAGGAGACACTTAGACACCTCGGTAAGCAGTGGCTGTTTTCAGGTTCCTTGGCTGCACTGCATGTGGGACTGCAGTAACCTCAGTCTTTCACTTTTCATAAATCTTCCTCATGTGACCCTCTGAATGCCTTGTTCAGTTCTCTAGTTGGGTAGAAGGAGCCTGAAAATAAGGCCCCCAAAGCTTCCAGCTCATAACCCCAGCACTGCCGGGTGATGGTTGTATAGAGTGACCATTCTTCAGTGTCATCTGGGAAAATCAGTCACTGGCAGAGAGCCTGTACGACAAGAAAAATAAGAGATGCAAAACACCTCAGTGTGATCACTTTCTGCTCAGTCTTGAACACCTGCTTTGAAAATTAAGACCATCTACTCTTCAACGAAGATGGTCTTCTAATGTCCTTAACGGCAACCTGCAGTCGCTCCTGACTCCAAGCTGACTGCCTTGATCAAGGCCAAACTCGGCTCAGCTGGGGAGGGCGAGGCAGCTGAGGCTCCTTCCACGCAGTGCCTGCAGCTGGAAGCACAGGCGCCCGAGGGCCCCACGCTGGAGGTTTGGGCTCAGGGGCTCAGCCTGTGGTCACAATGTCTCAGTGTCCCCGGCACACCACTCAGAGCATTCCACTGACACCAAGTCTATGCGAGGGAGTATATAAAAAGTAAGCTGTGGTGGGTGCTGAGTGAGTGTAAGGCAGGAAACAGGAAGGCCCTCAGGTAGAGGCAGCTGTCTGCGGGGCTCTGCCTTGTCTGAAGTGAGGCTGAGGCCTGCTTAGGGAGGAGATGGTAGGGGCTGGGAGTGGGAGGGCAGAGATGGCCCCAGGCCCTCAGTGGGTGGGTGGCGCCTGGCAGGGGGGAGCCTGTCCTGTGAGGGGGGTGGTCTCAGCAGGGCACTTAAAGAGCTCTGCTTCAGAGTCCTCCTTGCCATACTCCCCTGTCTTTGGACAGCAGCCCTCAGGGTGATCTTGGATAGCAGCGGTACTCGAAGAAAGTGCATCGGACGTCTGACATGGCCTCCAAAGGTAAGCAGATGGCTGGAAAACTGCAATGTGTTATGTGTGTGGCTGGCGATGCAGTGTGCTGGTGTCTTGCAGGGGTTGGAGATTGTGTCTCTTTCAAGGCCAGGTAGGAGGATTTCAGGTTGGAGTCCAGCTTGGGCAACTTATCCAACTAATGTGAAACTCGATAAGACATTTAAAGAGGCCTAGGGATACACTTCGGTGCAAAGGCTATGCCTTCAGTTCTGAGCACCATCAAAAGATGCAAGAAGCAATCTAGTAGGCTGTGGACAACCCGTGTCACTAAAGTGACTGTACTGGAACAACAGTGGAACTGCGGAGTAGGACTTTCTGAGGGAATAAAGGAGTAAACATGCACTTATGATTATAGTAATATATACATATATATAATTATATGCCAAGATACACAGTAGGGTGAAAATATGTGGTGGAATGTTGCATCAAAAGTTTATTATAGTGGGCCCGGCGGGATGGCTCAGTGGTCTAGAGCGCCTACTTGGGAAAGCTTGGGCGGCTTCAGGGACCTCGGTTCAATCCCCGGCACCACATGCTGTGCCAGCCCTGCCCTCGGAGCGGGCTGAGCCAGCCATACAAATGAGTGAATAAACAAAGGTTCTGAAACAAGAAAAAAATAAAAAATAAAAAATAAAATAAAAATAAAAAAAAGTTTATTATAGAAATAAAAGTCATTGGGGCCAGCGAGATAGCTCGGAGATCTAAAGTGCCTTCTTAGGCAAACCTAGGCAGCCACAGGTTCAATCCACAGCCCCACCTGCCCCACCCCCACGGAAAGCTGAGCCGGCTATAACATAAATAAATAGGCTCTCAAACTACTCCCTCTTGTTTTAAAGATGCTTGCCCTCGTTTCTTGCCCATTTCGGGAGCAGACCAGGAAGTCCTCTTCAGTGTCTTTAGCAAGTACCGTGAGAGGTATGGGCAGTGCCATTCCCAGGAAAAGTGAGCTTCTTTGAACAGAGTTGAGGTTCCTTTCCGTAACGCCCTTCTGACCCTTTCTATCCACTGGCTCAGTCCAAATGAAATTAACCCCTCCCATGGGACACTAGTTTGGCATAAGCATCTCAACCCACAAGCTAGTTTTCACCCCATAGTCTGCACTCATGAGAAACCGATGGAGAAACAGGGCAGGAAACCACCGTTGCACGTACTTTCCAGGCGGGGCCACCTTCCACCTGAGCTGCCCGGCCTCAGTCGGCAGCTGGAGCACCTGAGATAGGGGGAGAGGCTGTGCTTGCCGGCCTCCGCCTGCACACGGACTCTCCACTTCCGGGGCCCTCGAGCATGTCAGTCGCATCTCTTTGGACATGTGAAGGCTCTTGCAGCATTTTGTCTTAAGTGCCCTGGTTTTCTTCACTCCACTAGCTACTGGTTTGTTGAATATAATAAGGAAACAAGGCCCTTGTCTTCCGTTTGTGTTTTTCAAAGTGTGCCTCATCAGTCTTAACTCTCAAGAGACGTCTACAAAATGCCCACTGTCGATCGCTAAGTAGTCCTCCAGATATTTCTCAGTTGACTGAATCTGTGTTCTAGTTTGAATGTGTGATTTTAGACACTGCGTTAAAAGTTTAATTCTTACTGCAGCAGTATTAACAGCTGTGTCTTTTCGGAAGTAATCAGATCCTCAGAGCTGCAACCTCAGGAATGAAATAGTGCCATTAGTTGTCTGGTAGTTAAGTTAGATGGCAGTGGTTTTCAGATGCAGGTGAAACCTCTCTGTGTTCAAATTATTCAGATATTATTCAGATATAGATATCATATGCTTTATACATCTAGGCTGTTTTGGTGCATTGGAGTTTATGCTTTATTCTGATAAAGTAGGACATTAAAGCATCTGACCCATTTTAACTGTACTCTCAGGGACATTACCCTGTAGCAACATAGAGATAAGATTGAAGACCGGTTGGAGTCCCTAGAAGTGGTGAGTTATAGACAGAACCCAGGGAGGCCTGCCTTCTGTTGCTCAGGAGTCTCGGAAAGCTGGGGCCTAAAGCTTCAGGTGGCAGCTCCTCCTGCGGGTGCCCTGTCCTTGAGTTATGGACGGAGCCCAGGAAGGGCTGCCTTCTGTTGCCTGAGATTCCCAGAAAGCTGGGGCTCAAGGTTGAGGATGCCATGGGTGCCCTGTTCTTTGTTTATCTGCTACATGACACCAATAGTTACCTCTTCCCCTACTTAAGGTACTATTTGTTAGCATTTGTGTGAGCTACGTGTCTGAAAGCATTTGCGTGAACTATGTGTCTAGAATATGCTGTGTCTATTAAAGTAGTAACGTATACTCTTTAGCCATTTTTTTTTTAATGCTAAATAAAAGGAAGAGCCTTCTGAGGTTCTGGGCTCACTGAGGAAGAGAAATCTCAGTGAATCCTCTGAAGCTACACTCATCGGGTCTTCTTGTCGTTTCTTCTGGCACTGGACCAACAATCACACATTGCCCACTTTATCACTCTGGTGCCACCATCACTCCCACCCTCCTGCATACTCTTCCCGTATGTCAAATATGGCACTTTGTTACTGTGAAACAATGGGTGCCTAGGAACATATATAACTGTGGTATGATGTATTCAGCTCTGGGTACTTGGAAAAGTACCCAGAAAGGGAATAGCTGGATTGAATAGGGATTTACAATCCTTCTTTTTGAGGAGTCACCACACTGCTACCTATAGTAATTGTACCACTCTAGATTTCTACCAACAGTGGACAAGGGTTCCTTTTGCCCCACAGCCTCTCCAGCATTTTTTTATTAATCAATTTCTTTATGATAATCATTCTTTCTGTAATGAGACGGAATCTCAGTGTTATTTTAATGTGTGTTTCTCAAATGGCCAGTGCTAAGGAACATTTTCCCATGTATTTATTTGCCGTTTGTATTTCTTCCTCTGAGAAGTGTGTGTTCAACTCAGATGCCTATTTTTTGGATTGGGCCTTTAAATTTGGGGGACGTGATATTTTTTAGTTCTCTGTGTATTCTAGCTAGAAGTTCTGTGTCTGAGTGATGGGTGGTTAAGATTTTTTCACAATTTGTGGTTGGTCTTTTCACATTGTTGGTGGTTTCATTTGATGTGCAGAAACTTCTCAATAAAATAATATTCCAGTTGTTGATTCTTTGAAATATTTTCTGTGCAGTTTGGCTTTTGTTCATGGACTCTCTGCCTACCCCTGTCTCAAGATTTCCACCTAATTCCTCTTCCAGTATAGATTTAGTATTTCTGTTTTAATGTTTCTATCTGCAGTCCATTTTTACTTTAGTGCATGGTGCTACATCTGGAATTTTAGTTTTCTGCATGTGGAGAGCCATTTTTTTTTTCATCACCACTTGTTAAAGAAGGGATCTTTCTTCAATAAACGTATTTGGTCTCTTTGTCAAAGATAAGGTGGTTGAGTGTGTATAGTTCGGTCTATATTTTTCTAACCTGTTCCATTGATCCTCAGGTCTTTTATAGGATTGAGGTATAGGTCATCTAGTCCAATATACTATAAGATTTTGATCATGAATGAATGTTGGACTTTATCAAGTTTTTTCTGTGTCTGAGATGATCGTGTCTTTGTTTTTAGCTCTATTGATATGTTGTATTGCATTTATAGATTTGCATAAATTGAACCATCCTTGCATCCCTGAAATGAATCCTGCTGGGTTGTGTCTATAATCCTTCTGATGACTTGTTGAATTCTATTTGCTGGTATGTTTTTGAGGATTTTTGCATTCATTTTCATAACGGATACTGGTCTACAGTCCTCTTTATTAGTCACATCTTTCTCTAGTTTTGGTATCAGTGTAATACTTGTCTTGAGAAATGAGCTAGGGAACATTTCTTTCTTTGAAACTACATTGAAGAATTTAAGGACTATCAGGATCAAATCTTCTCTAAATTTCTTGTAGAAGTCAGTTGTGAACCCATCAGGTCCTGGACTTTTCTTTGTTGGTAATTTTTCTTTATTACATTTTCCATTTCATTGGCTGATATTGGGTTACTCACAGTTCTTATATCTTCTTGATTCAGTTTTGATCATGTGTACCTAACTATCAATATGTCCAATTCTTCTATGTTTTCCATGCAATGAGAAAAAAAGACTTTCAAAGTAGTTATTGACAATCTTATATATTTACACAGGATCTGTGGGAATTTCACCCTTTCCATTCCTTATAGCTTGGATTTAAGGTTTTCCTTTCCTCTTTTTGATGAGGTTGGCTAGGGCTTTATCAATTCCATTTCATCTTTCACAAAACCAGCTCTTTGATTCATTAATTTTTTGCATTTTCTTTGTCTCAATGACATTAATTTCTACTCTAATCTTTATAATTTCCTTCCATCTTTGTCTTTGGGCTTTTAGCTTGCTTTGCTCTTCTTTTGTAGAAGTTAGAGGTGTGACATTACGGTATATATTTGTTCCTGCTCCGTTTTCCTAAGGTGAGAGTTCACCACTATAAATTTCCTTCTGAGAACTGTGATCACTGAATACAAATAATTCTGGTAGTTGTGGGGTTTTTTGCTTGCTTGCTTGCTTGCTTTGTGGAGTCTCACTCCTGACTCATAGTGATCCTTCTGCTTCCACCTCCTAAGTGCTGGGATTACAGGTGTGCGCCACCACGCCCAGCCTCCATTTCTGGCACAGCAGAGGCAGGAACCAAACCCTGGCCCCTGCGCTTCCCTAAGTTGTGTTTTAATTATCATTGGATTGTACACATTGTTTAATTTCATCTGTGATTCATTGGTTGCTGGTGAGGGTGCTAGTTTAATTTCCATGTGTTTATGGGATTTTGGGGTTTCTTTTGTTGTTAATTTCCAGCTTCATTTCACTGTGGTCAGATAATATGCATGGGGTAATTTCTGTTTTCTTGCATTTACTTAAGCATGGTTTTAGGGCCAGTATTAGTCTGTTTCAGAGACTATTCCAGGCACAGTTGAAAGGAACATATATTCAGATGTTGTTGGGTGGAATACTCTGTATACATCTGCTAAATCTATGTATTCAAAGGTTTGGTTCGGTTCTGCTCCCTCTTTGCTAAATTTTTGTCTAGTTGAACTGTTTCTCTGAGATAAGAGGGTGTCATGGTCCTCTGTCAAGAATGTGTTATTGGTTGGGGCCCGGCGGGATGGCTCAGTGGCCTAAAGCGCCTGCTTGGGAAAGCTTGGGCGGCTTCAGGGACCACGGTTCAATCCCCGGCACCACATGCTGCGCCAGCCCTGCCCTTGGGGTGGGCTGAGCCGGCCATAAAAATAAATAAACTAACAAAAGTTCTGAAACAAGAAAAATAAATAAATAAATAAATAAAATTAAAAAAAAAAAAAAAAAGAATGTGTTATTGGTTATTAGATTTTTCATAAGATTTTCCCTAACCAGTATGTGTTGGCCTTCTTTATGTCGTTTGATCATTCTTGGCTTGAAATTCACACTGTGAACAGAAAAGCTACCCCTGCTTTTTTTCTAAACTCCTGGCACATGTAGTATTGTTTTCCATCCTCTGACTTTCAACCTATGAATTACTTTTTGAGTTAAATATGTTTTCCATGTATGGCATATTGTTAGATTTTGTTTCTTCATCTATTCTGTCAGTCTACTTTTTCTGATTGGTGAAAGGAGTCCATTTACCCTGGTGGATTTAATTGATATGTATTGTTTTATCTTTGTAATATTAATTTCCTGCTGTTGGTTTTCTACTTTACCTATGGTTAATTGCTTGTCCTGTACAGTGTTTTCTTTCTGTTGTTATTGGAGTTGTGGTCATTTTCCTGTCTTTCTACAATATCTTTCAGTACTATCTGTAAGGTTGGTTTGGTCATCATAAATTTCTTTAGTTGTTGTTTGTTATGGAATTATTTTACTTTTCCATTAATTCTGAAAGAGAGTTTTGCAAGGTATACTAATCTTGGCTGGAAGTTGTTTTCTTGCATAATGCAAATACTTCACTCCATACACTTCTTGACTTGCTGATTTGTGTTGAGAAATCTTTTGTGATTCTGATGGGCTTTCCTTTGACCTGTTCCTTTCCTGTAGCAGGAAAGAAGTATGTTTAGTATGTTATTCTTCAGCCAAATTTATGGGATCTTGACTATTATCTGACTGAGTATAAATTTATTTTCATTGATGTTATTTGGAGCTCTGTATGCCCTGGTTATACAAATATCAGATTGTTTCTCCACACTTGAGAAGTTTTCTACTACTACTTCTGCAAATATTCTTACTACATCACTTGTGTTGACTTCTTTTTCACTGGTGCCTCTTAGTCTTGTTTTTTATCTTTGTATTGTCTTGTAATTTTTAGATTATTATTTCCCAGAACCTTGTTGTTTTTAGAGTTCTTTCCTGATCACTACCTGCAACAATGTTTTCAACATTTGAAATTCTATCTTCAATTTTATTTAAATGATTTTGCCAACTTTTAATGGAGTTTTTAATTTACTATATAGCTCTGAAGGTTTCATACATTCTATTCCTTTCCTATATTGCTTATTCAAGGTTTCCATCATTTTCTACGCTCCTCTTTTTTTTTTTTTTTTTTATCAGTGTCTTCTTGTGATATGCTCAGTAATTCTCTCATTGTAGTTACGACTTCTTTTCTGACCTAGGATATTACTTCTGATATCCTAGGTAATTTATTTACCTGATTTCCTGTGTACCTCCTGCAGTTGTTTCTTTAGCTCAGTTGCTATTATTTCAGAGATTGGAGGTGTGTGACCTCCCATTTCTTCTATGCTGATGTCTCTTGGGTTTGTTCTAGTTGGGATGGGGACCCAAGACTGCATTTTCCTCCTTTGTCTTGTCATTTTCTGTTTTAGAATGAGCTATTTATTTTAATTTCTATGGTACCTTTGTGAAATTTTGATAGTAGGTAGCCTGTCACTGCAATCCGAGCCTCTTCATAGTCTGTTTTTCAGATATCTCTTCTATGTGTCAGATATTTTTGGTTTGTGTTCGTCCCAAGATCTTGCCTTCTCTGTTGATTGAGAGTAGGATACCAGTTTTTGTCTGGCACGGTCCTCCACTCAGTATAGTGTAGTTATTACCCCAGAACTTCCTGATACCACTACCCAAGGGAAAACATGTGATTAAGACAAATATTGTATCCTAGTTACAGTAGGACAATTAGCAATACTAATAACAGCAAGCGAAATTTAGAAATTGACAAACTTTGGTAGCTAATTGTTTTGCACTTTAGACCATAGGAGCAAAAAATATAGTTATACAACAAAACAGATCATAAATTAGGAATTTCCATGCTAGCTAGTTTCCCTGATTTCTGTCTTGGTGCCTCCCACATGACTGGAATCATCATGGCAGACCAGCTCACCTGTGTTCCCTCCTGCAGCCTCAGTACCTCTAGGTGACCATTTTGCTTTGCTCAGTCTGCTGGTCTGTGCTGAGACAGAGTCTTGGATCCAGTGAGCTTCCACCTGGCCCCACCCACTAGTCTGCCACAATCTTAAATTATAAAAGATTAACCACAAATAACTTTTTTGAAATGTTGCTAGTGGGTAGGGAGATAGCTCAGGGGTCTAAGTGTCTGCCTGGCAAACCCAAGGATCTGGGTTCAATCCCTGCTACCATATACCATGCCAGCCCCATGCTGATACAATCACTGAGCCAGCCGCTAAAACCAAGTGTGGTGATCATGCCTGTAATCCCTGAGCTGGTGAGCCTAAGACAAGAAGGTGGCTACTAGTCCAAGTTGCATGGTGAGACCCCATACCAAATAAATAAATAAATAGAAATGTTGCTGGTATTCTCATGCTTTCCTCTGTGTTTCCACATTTTGCAGAATCTTCAGGCAAAAATGGCGCTCATAATAAAACACAAGAAAGACAGCGTGAGAGACAGAATAAAGGACTTCTACACAGGTTTACAAAGGATGAATTACAGATTCTAAACCAATCATTTCAAGAGAATCCTTACCCTACATTTAACACCAAAATGGAACTTTCCAATCAACTGCAATGTCGTTTGGGTGTCATTGTGGTGAGCCCATTTATTCAAGGTTTTCTATGGGTATATATTTTGTAGATAATATGTAAAATTGAATGAACTATGAAATCTTTTCATCATGTTCAGCTTCTTATAACGGTGTTCAGAGTCCCTTTTATGCATTTCATTATAGGGATGTATGTATTATGTGTGCACTCTATTGAAAAAAAAATGTTGTGAGACTAGTTTAGGGGCAGAGAACAGATAAGTTGTGTTCATACTTTTTCCAAGATGAGGACTATGATTTTCAGACCATAGAACTGATTGTGGAACCCCTCAGGCTTGGCAGACTTTCTATATCTTGAATGTAGAGCTGAGAGTTAGCTGAGCTATTCGCTATAGAGTGGAAGAACAGAAAAGGAAGGATCCCAGGGTTTGCCTTAGACAAATGGAAAAGTGGATTTATGTATAATTAACAAAAGAAAGTCTGGAAGAGTTGCACTGAGGCAATCAGTTTTATGTTAAGTTGGGTATGCCAATGAAGTTCCTAAGAAATGGAAGTAAATAAAAAAGTTACACATAACAGTATCAACTGCAAAAGGAAGAACTAGGTTTACTCTGGTCCAGCACTTGACATTTCTCAGTGTTCTAGGTACTTTAAAATCCTGCAAAACATAAAGCAACATGTTTTTGGGAGTAATATATTTTTGGGAGCCGTTGAAGCTGAAATTGGTATGGGGAGGGCAGGATGAGCCCTCATGGCCTAAAGCAAGTCAAGGTACCTCAGCCTTGAGAAAAGCAACCTGCTTGGATATTGTATGCTGTTAGTCGCCAGGCAACCTGCGCCTTGCAACTTTGTAAAGGTGTAAAAGTCCTCAGTATTCTTTGGGGGGCTTCGCCTATCGGGCTTGTCCACTACCTGACCTCAGCTATTATGTCTTGTCTTTAGTTTTGTACTTCTCTTGCCATTTTCTCCTAGGAACTACTCAGAGACCAACAGATCCCTACACCTACAGTATATGACAATTTTTTTAAATGTTCCACATTTGAATTGTAATAGTTAGGGCTGAGGATATAGCTGAGAGGTAGATCAGTTGTCCGCATAGAGGACCTTAGTTCAGTTCTAGAATTTCAGACTTAAAGTACTACTTGATACATATTTTTAAGGTTTCCATTTGATCTTACTGTGTTATTATCTTTGGGTTACTGCATATATTGGTTTATGAAATGCAGAGGAAATTTCCTCCGTGGAAATAAATACAGGAATGGCCTTTGAGAAAAAAAGAAATGTGTAGCAAATTCTCTGTAAACAATGAACTCATAATAGTATAAAATTCATGAAATGGGAAAATTTTAAAGGAGATATAAATCAATTTTACAAATCAATAAAAAACCCGAGCATGGTAATGTGTGGGTAAGGGTTTTGGATTAAAATAGGTCTCGTGTCCTACATGAGTACCCATAGTGTGATGCACAAGCTGGCATGGAAGGGGACATGGTCACAGGAGACTTGCACAAGACAAAATGCTGTCTTCCTTCTCGGAGGCATCCTACAAGCTCTGCCTCCACGCTAGTTTTGTAACCTCCGCAAAAAGTTTCACTCGTGATTCTGAGCTGTCTGTGCACTCATCTTGCGAGGTGCAAAAAGTGAGCGGGTTTGAAGGGGCTGCATTCACTATAAATATGACAAATTTACAATAAGCAAAGATGAATGTGCGCCCATGAGTCTTCCAGCTATTATCACAATTTTGATTTTTTTTTAATTTTTTTTCTTGTTTCAGAACTTTTGTTTGCTTATTTATTTTTATGGCTGGCTCAGCCTGCCCTGAGGACAGGGCTGGCGCAGCATGTGGTGCCAGGGATTGAACCGCGGTCCCTGCAGTCGCCTAAGCTTTCCCAAGCAGGCGCTTTAGACCACTGAGCCATCCTGCTGGGCCCCTATTATCACAATTTTGAAAGTGAAGAAAGCCTAAAGAAATGCACAAAAATCAAAATGTTCCCCAAAACTTCTCCCTGTACTAAACCCTCTAACTGAGCCACCAGTAACCTAGTTAGTCTACAATAGCATTTTAGCATTTATAGATTTCCCCCCTAAATTTTGGTAATGTTTACTTTCATGAAAGATTATCATCATTTCATGGATGAGAAAACACTGCAGACTGGCCTTGTCTTATGTTTAGAATCACATAAAACATATTACTTATGAAAAACTTTTTTGTGCATAAATATAGTGAATTGAAGAATATAATTGAGGATACGTTGGTTGTGAAGGAATTGGATAGCTTGTGTACATAAAGAAGGTGTAGGAATGTCTTTGTGGGAGAGAATTGTGTCTAAATGCTCAGCATTATAAATAGGTTGCAGACGTGTCAGGGAAAGATTATCACAACCTCAATTTTCACATCGAGAAGGATCATGGAAAACCATGGATGTTGAGAGTTTGGAACTGGACACATTTCAAAACTTTCATAATGTGTGCTACCAAAGGCAAGCTGGCCTCCATTTATCAGGTTGTCTCATGGTAAGGATATTAATAATGCTGAGGCTAAGCTGACCTAGAAAACATTCCTTCCTTTTAGAGATGCCCAAGACATTACTACAAAACTAACTTAAATCAATGTATTTTTCTCCTTTCTCTTTAGAATTGGTTCAAAGGTAAAAGAAAAAAATTACCACCTACAGAGAAAAGGAGAATCTCTGCCACCAGAAAATTAAACAGAACCCCTACCCAAAGGGCTCGGAGGCAGGCCTCCTCAAACAGCCAAATGCAGTCTGATGACTCTTCTACAAAGCATACTGCCTTCCATGACCAGGAGACACTGTTCTATGGAGCTGACTACTCTTCACTGGAAACACAGACCACTCCCAGCGGACATGTTGGCTCAGATGACTCTGCACCAACAGACATCAACAGGGAACAAGGGTGCTCCCCGGAGTATCAAGGTGCCCCAACAAGTGAACTTCCTTTCATGTACACACCAGCCAAATTTATTTATCCTCATACATCTATGCAGTATTTTGAGAGTTCCAGGTCTAGTCCATGGCAAAACCACCATTCTCTTCCCTTCCATTCCCATTGTGTTTTCACTAGCCAAGTGGCAGGCCAACAGCAAGAACCGTACAATTCCTATTATCAGTATATGTCATTTCAAAGCCTGCAGCCAGACCCTTGGGGACACTATCGGCAACCACTGTCACTGTCTCAGTATCACCAGAATTACCAGTTGCCATTCCATGACCAATTTGTGACATACCAGAATCCGAGAGACTTATGGCAACAAGAGCTCAAATGTGCATCAGAGCAGGAAAGTAACGATGGTTCCCTGAGCTCCGTGCTGCAGCAGGTACCTGTGCAAAGAGCAGATAGGGTATCGGCACCTCCTGGGCAAGGGATGTGGCAGGTTGACGCAGAGATTTAAGGGGCAGAGGTCCAGTGCTTGAGAATGGAGTTTCTCCAAGTGTCCGCTGCTGACTCCATAAGTGCCTCTACCAGAAATGGATGGCCAGACAGTTATAGATCACACCCTTTAGGCACTGGGAAAGGTAGGGAAATGGTCTTCTTTGGAGAAACTCACTTTTATTCAGATTACCTTTAATCCTAGGTCCTCATAAATGTGTATGAAACAGTTGAGTTTTGATACATTGAATTGCATGCATACAAAATTACATTTGCCAAATGTGGTACTTTTACTTCTAGACAATTTTATTTATTTTGACTGTGTTGCTTGGGTTTGAACTGATATCACACATGGAATCAGCACAGTGAGAGGCCAGAAAACTGTATGCATTGCGTAGTTTTAACTTCAACTCGGCTTGCGTATTATCAGCTTCTTCCAAAGTGCCCCTTTGGTTTCTCTTTCAGGATCTTAGAATCCCTTATCTGTATAAATCTAGGGGCTTTTAAATGTTTTATTTCTTCTGTTGTAAACAATAGTTATTTTTCCTTTAAAGTTTCTGCAGTCAATTAAATAGATTTTTCACATAGAAAATAAACATTTTTCCGTGCTGAGTATTGCCCGCTACAGATTCTACCTCTACCTACAGATATATGTGTCCAAAAGTTTCCTGGGTTGGCTTTGAATTTGTCAGCCTTTAACTTATTCAGCTGCGAAAGTAGCTCCAGCGATGAAGCTCTATTTTCAGTATAAAGAACATTTTGTCCCACATCAACTCAACTAATTCAAGTATAAGTATTTATATGTTGCTGGGTTACTGTTCCTAATATTTTGATGCAAAATTTTCCACCTTATGTTCATGAATAAGTTATGTTCATTGTTATCTACTAGGATTATCTATAGGGGTGTAGCATTTATTCAGCTAGCCTTAATATTCGAAGTGTGCTTTTCTTCTGATGTTCTTAAATTCTTTTACAAAATGAGATTTCTTCATTAAAGTCTTGACATTTTCAGTGACTCTGCCTGCCCTTTCCTTTATGAAAAATTTTCCATATGTTGCCTATTTTACATGACTGTAAGACAGCTATTTCTTATGGAGCCATGTCTGGAAGTTGGGTTTCTCCAAGGATATGTTCATTTCACCAAAGGCTTCCAGTTTCCTGTGGTGGACTCATTCTAGACATCCTGCATCTGTCATGCTTAGCCCTCTAGTCTACATAGTGCTTTATAGTTGTGCCTTCTACGTGTTGCCTGCTATTACGCTGCTAATTGCTTCCCAGTCCCAGCACTGAACACTATAGCGGCCACAGGGCCAACCTGAGGCTCTTGTAATTCTCCAGCCATGGATCCATACTTGTTCCCTTCCTTCGGGGTCAACTTGGCACAAGAAATGTTCTCAGTGAAGCTGGAGGAGTAGTGATAGCCAGAGCAAGACTTGTGCTTTGTCCAAGGGACTCGCACAGTTCCTTTTTTAACACCTCAGCATCACCTCTAATGACCCTGGGTCTCCAGAGCAGTTCACTGCCACCTCCCACCCTTGGGAATTGGGTTGTTCAAGAGAAGGCCTCAATGTTGGCATTTTGGTTTTGACTGCTTCTTTCAGCGTCAGGCTCCACCTTGCAGGCACCACTGAAAGTGTTGTGTGAGTCTTAGTGGGAAAGTACTTTGCAGGCTGGTCATCCAAGCCCATTCCACTGCAGAATGGGTAAATGGGATTTGCTCCCCTGCACTCAGACCCCATGAACAGCATGCAGAGCAAGGCGGGAGCAGCATTCTGGAGGCGAAGCTTCCTCTCATCCTCTATTGTGGCTGCTTGAAACTTCTTGCAGGCTTTGAATGTAACGCTTATGTGTAGCTCCAAAGGCTTTGCAGCCTACAAAGGCCCCTAGAGGCTTGTCGTAACTACTTTTTCTTCAGACAAAATACTCAGTTTGCAAAGTTAAGGAAAGAAAGGTTTAATTAGCTCACAGTTTATAGAGAGTTCAGTCTGTAATCAGCTGGGTCCATGGCAGGGTGGCGTGGCAGAGGGGAATCACAGAGGAGAAATACTTCATGGAAGCAGAAGACAGCAAAAACAGGTGGGGGGGGGAGCCTCTTTCCGATCCTCATATCATAAGCAGAATACCTACCCTAGGGCAGCTGTGGCATTCACAGCACTGATGGTTAATGTTAGAATCTCACACCCTAGATTCAGCCACCTCTGAATGCCCTATGACTGCATGATGCTATGGCGAACCACCTAGCATAAATCATGGCAGGGTGCACAGAACAATCGCCTTGCTCTGTCCTTTTTCTAGAGATAAAGGACAGAAGGATTTAAAAGTGCCAAGTCCTGGGTATCTGCAGGAGGGGGTAGATGCTAAGAAACTTGAAAATCATTGTAATCTTCCTGCCACTGCTGAAAGGATGAAGGATCCAGTCTCTTCCTCCCTGACCTCCTGTGCAGCTGTGCTGCAGCAGGCTCTGTGTAGAGTTTTCTAGGGGACAAGCAATTCATTCTCTTGTAAAATGCATCATTGTTTGGCCCAGGGAAGATGTACTCATAACAAATTCCCCCAGGAAATGTCACAGGTGGTTCTGTAGACTTACACTGGCCCACCTGGAGTTCAGCTTATCCTCTGTCATGCTCTTGGTAGCCCACATCATGAGGCTGCTGTTCTCACAAATGGAAGAAGGAGGGGCCCGGCAGGATGTCTCAGTGGTCTAAAGCTCCTGCTTAGGAAAGCTTAGGCAGCTTCAGGGACCTCGGTTCGATTCCCGGCACCACATGCTGCGCCAGCCCTGCCCTCAGGGCAGGCTGAGCCGGCCATAAAAAATAAATAAACAAACAAAAGTTCTGAAACAAGAAAAAATAAGTAAATAAATAAAATTCTTTTTAAAAAAAATAGAAG